>CATIWQ010207651.1:0-28089 GCA_949673415.1 Euphorbia schlechtendalii
CAGAGACGAACAGATTTCATTTAGGTTAAGAGTAACTAGAAAACATAGAAAACATAGGATTTCATTTAGGTTAAATGGTCGAACAAACCGGCCACATACCCAAAAAAGATGAAAGAGGAAAAAAGTGGACGAACGGAGATGCGACGAAGGTGGTGGAGCGACGGAGGCGGTGGAGCGACGAGATGCGACTGAGGTGGTGGAGAACGATTGGCAGCGATGTATTTGGAATTAATGGGTTTGGGTTTGCTTCGTGACTGAAACACCAAAACTTTGCATAAATTAATAATGAGCAATACGGACGGTTCTTACAAAAGAACCGTCCGGAATACTCAATTTAGTATTGCGGACAGTTGTTACGTAACAACCGTCTGCAATACTCTTTTTAGTATCCCAAACACTTAAGTATTCCGGACGGTTGTTACGTAACAACCGTCCGCAATAGTATTCCGGACGGTTGTTACGTAACAACCGTCCGCAATACTCAACGTCAACTCCGCCCACACTTTCACCAACTATTTTTTCTACAAGCCTCGCAAATAGTGCGACCCTATAAGCCCTTTTTGCACTAGTGACTTTTCAACTACAATAAAATTTGTATCAATGTTGTATAGATAGTTACTTTCTGAATTATTTTAAAAGAATGTTTTTCTCTGTTGTTAGTGGAGTTAATTTGCTGCAAAACAAAAGCATAGTTATATGTTGATATAATTCTACTAGACTACAATTAATTACAATATAATGCGAATCTTAATTTTTTTGAAAATTTTGCTAGATTTTAAAACTCGAAGATCTATTTGAGATACAAGACATCGCACGCACTTATATCTATATGAAGTATTGAGATATGAATATGATATATTATGTCATTTCGAAGAGATGTGTATTTTCAATTCTTACTAAAATTTTACTCGGATGTTTAAATCCGATCGCACTACATGTGGTGTTTTTTTTACCGTACGACTACTTCTTATGCTGGTTTATCAGCCACTAAAGGAAGATATTATAAGATATTTGCTTTCAGTAACAAAACTACATTAGTAATATGAGAAATTTTTTACCAATTTGGATGATTATAAAGTTAGAATTTATAACCTCACATTTCTTGAATTCTGAAATATGTGGTGGCTACTAGAAAAAACATTACATTATTGATTATATTAAATGCATTATTTTACATTTAACTAAAATGGTTAATAACATAATACATTGAATCAAAGTTGGAAAATTCCATATTAAGTGAAAAAAGTTTGTAACACACCATATTAATAATGTCCCAACACATTATTATATGTTTTTAATTTAAATGCGTCTAATACGCTCTTAAATGTTCATGCTAATTTAAGCTAGCATCCTTTACAATTAAAGTAAATAAAGCCAAACTTTGTTAGTAATGCAAGTTTAATATACGTGGATGGATTAAGTTCCTAACTCAATAAATAAATCTACAAAAATTGATGAAGAATCTAATTGATTATAACTATAAGGTTTGAATAAGTTCAAACAAAATACATGTAGTTTATATAAAATTAATTAAGTTCGAAAGTAATTAGGCACGAAACCTCCATTATGGTTGCTAATATAGACATATAGTACAAACAAACAACATTCATATGCAATTTCAAAATAGGTCTAACAGCTGGTCAAAAAATTACACCCTAAACATGAAAAAGTTGACATGATTATATATGTTGTAACGTCATTATGTGATATAGTTATTTTTATTTAATTCAAAATTATCAGATAATTTTTCCAAATTATGTAGCTCACACTTCATTACTAACCATATTAAGACTTAAATTCACATGTATAACCGACCATATTGTCCGCTATTTATCGGTCAATTAATTAGCTTATTTAGCTGGGTCATGGGTGTAATAGATTAATAAAATATCAAATTAGTATAAAATTTATTATCTGTTAAAAACAAGTTTCCTGCCAATATATATAATAAAATATCAAATAAGTCAAACTTAAAATTTTGTTATCATTTTTGTTGGACATCAGTACCTCACACTATATATGGAATTGAGTTAACTGTCTGGAAAAATAATGGTAAAGTTATAATTAAAATAATATATCTTTGATTTCATATATTTTTTCTGGAATGTGAAGATATCAATTTAAATGAGATGTTCGTTTTATTGAGTTTTTCTACTCTCCACCTTCAACCAAAACAATAAATTAATCAATATAAAATGCATACAAAACAATAAGAGAAATAGTAAAATTAGTTAAAGGATTTTAAATACTCAAAACGTTTAGAGTCATGTCGAACTGACTTTATCCTTAAATAATAATTATAATTCATTTTAAAATTAAACAACTTGTTCGCTTTGATTTGAAAGGACAGCAAGAATGATAATGCAATGCATATATGTAGACACGAGCCGGGAATAGCTAAAGTAAAAATAAATATAAGAAATGCTACGCCAATTAGAAGGCAGAGAGTTTGCTAATTTTGTACTCAAGTACCACGGAACACACCCTCCACATATATAGAGAGTTTTTTTTTATTGTAATAATATTCAAATGGATCAAGAACATCACTTTTTGATGAGATGTTATTTTTACATATTATTAATGTTATTTAGTGTGTTTTTAGACGTTGATATTACTAATTTTGGAACTATTTGTTTGCATTAGGCAATCCGGATGTCAAATTAGACTTTACACACAAAAAGTTAATTTTGTGCAAATTCTAAATGTACGAAAATCGAGGTCAAAGTTGTTGTCCCTGCAAAGAGTCAGGATTGGATTCCATCATCTTTCGACTTTATCTATTCAAGAGTTTTATGACAGCAGAACAAGTAGCATCAAAATAGAATTTATATATTTAGGATGCTATATTTCAGATTTATTTTACTTAATTAGTTAGTATTTTAGACCCCGTTTGTTTGCTAAAAAATATTGTGCATGAAAACTAATTTTAATATTTATATATATATATATATATATATATATATATATATATATATATATATATATATATATATTATATTTTAACTTATATATGCTTGAGTATTGTAAAATATGTAAAATATTAAAGTCATTCCATAGAATTTACTATCACGTATCTCTTTGCCTTTCATATATTTTTTTAACTCAATTTAGTTTTTTTTATGTTGGTCGAATTTTGTTATTCACTTCTCATCAATATTGTTTTCATCCACTCATGCATCATCAGTATATCAGCAAACATCAATAAACAACTAAACAAGTTATAGAAATGAAATAAACCATAAATTGTCCACAAGTTTAGAGTCCCATAAACAAAAGAATAATAGCAATACAAATTTAGAGTCCATATTCAAAACAATTGTGGCAATACAATTAATTTTGTAGATGTGGTATGTTACTGATTGCAAATTGATATCAAGGCCCACTAGAAGACCCAAAAACTATATGGACTAAACAAAGGTATGCCTCGGCACCACTACGCGCCGACACCATATCAGCATAACATCCTACCGAGGTATGGAATCACAAATTAAATAACCTTCGGCGTTACCCACCGCGCTTATGCCGAGACATCATCCTCAGAACCCATGCCAACTCTGACGTTTCTCTCTCCTCTGCCGCATTAAATGCATTACCAACTGATAAAAATGAATCATTTAATGCTCCGACGGCAGACAAGACCCCCAAGCGGCTTGCCGCACGTGTACCTCTTGCAGATGGGTCCCACACATCATCATTACATGCAATCCTATAAATAGCAAGACAATATCCCACTGTAGAGGTAACAGCTATTATTCTAAGAACACACTAAAACTACCCTTCTAAAACCACTGACTAGATCGTCGGAGGATCTTCGCCGGAAACACTTCCGGCCGAAGATTTGTTTTGCAGGACCTTTGAAGACTCGGTAAGTGGAAGATCACTTTTGAAGGACATCATATATATATATATATATATATATATATATATATATATATAATTTTGTAAAATAGGATTTTATTGATGTCTCCTTTTTCATGTTTAAATCTTCTTTGACCACATTTCTATTCTTCCTCATTGCATCCAAAAGTTCCGGATTATCTTTTATTAATTGTATAAAAAAATTATTAGGGCTCCGTTTGTTTGCAGTTCTAGATTTTTGGTTAGATTTTTTAAAATTATTTTCCAACCACACACGTGTGCGCACAAACACACACACATATTCGTACATATTTGATAGAATCACCAAATAATCTTAAATCTGAAAGTGTTTCACGATTTCAAATTTATCCATGTATTTTCCCAACAATGGTAGTGGTAAATTGAAGGATGTGTTTATAATAATGGTGGAGGAAGTGATGGCGATGGTCGTGGGATGGATGAAGTGGTGATAGTAATGATGAATGAAGCGGTGGTGGTGATGATAATGACAAGATGGAAGGAGCGGTGGTGGTTTCGATGTGGAGGAAGTGGTAGTGGTGGTGGTGGTGGTGAAGAAAATGATGATGGTTACGGTGGAGAAAGTGGTGGTAGTGTGGAAAAAGTACTGGTAGTAATGATGGTGTTGAAGTGAGAGATATTTCGGAACTTTTTTAGTAAAACATTTTCCTTTATTTAAATTACATTTTTACGTTAACTTGATATATATATTTTCTTTAACTTATTTTTCATATCAAATAAACGTTGAAAAAATCAAAAAACATTTTCCTACAAATAAAAGGGATTAAAGTGTCTCCGACAAGTTGATTGATTCTTTACAAGTAACGAACTCCAACGGTGTTGCGTTGCCATCAACATCATCTTCAACATTATAATACATTAAAACTTACACTAACACTCTAGGCTCACAGATTCTCTACATTATATTTGAATTTATATAAATAAATTTAACTTTTTCATATCAAATTCTATGAAAATTAATAATTATTAACATATCGATTAATTAATACAACACTGAATTAATAAAAATTTTCGATCTCAACTATGTTAATTTATACTCCTTAATAAAAGTTAAAATATTTGTAAAGACTCGTATATAAGAATAGATTGTTGAATTCCGGTGAGAAGCAGTTGTAGCTTGTGAAATTGAACAACTTTCCTGCCCTTTTTCTAATATTTTGATTTGATTTCATATTTAAAAACGCCAACATCAATCATATTCTACAGCTACAACGACGGCATCACCAAACCCACACCTCTATCCCCACCTACTTACCAATTACGCCTCCTCTCCTCTCCTCTCTGTCCACCAAGTGTTTGTGAAAAGTCCTCAACCAAAACCCAATACAATACCAGCAAACATCTCCTCCTACTCTTTTAATTTTCATGTTACAGGATCTTCATGGCATTGCCTTTCCATGTTTCTTCACACTTCCCTAAACTCTTTAACGGGGTCACCAATTCTCACCCATTTCTGTGGTCTGGTCGAAGCTGCTCTCAATTTGGGCAATCCAATCATCTCACTGTGACCAATGTTTCTGGAAATTTGCAGAAGGATATCAGCTCTTTTCCAAGTTAGTTTTTCTTTTCTCTTTATTGATGACATTTTATTTACTTCATTGCAAATTATTGTGCATCATATAGATCATACCCCTATTGAGGTGGAACGATTTTCTTTTCTCCTTTGATTTTATGGGTAGGCTAGCCCCCTCAGTGTGTTTTTGTTTGCTCAGTTGGAAGATTATTCCCTTAAGTAGGACCTGCTATGATTAACTATTTTGGGAAGTATTGCGAGGAAAGCAGTATTCTTAGAGGTCAAAGGTGCCATCGAAAGGAAATTCTTTCCAATTTACAGAAACTGAAAAAAATTGCTATCACTAATCAGTTGAAAAGGAATATCGAGGTAGATTTCTTTCTTAAAATTTGCTGACTATGAAGACAGTGATAGATAATAGAACTGCAGGGCGGAGAAAGGATAATTCACACTGGGTTTTTTGAGAATGATATAGTAAAAACTCCATTTCTGGAGATATAATTAATTTGGCAAGTAGGGAATTTGGAAAGAACATCTGTTTGTCACATACTCATTTCAAGTATAAGAAGTTTACTTAAAGGTCGTTGACTTGGAGTTGTCTATAAGAAGTTTTAGAAGCTGTAACTTGTAAGGAATGCGTAGTCCAAAATCTTAAATTGATTGGTAAGTTCAAGTATAGTTTTTATCACCACTATGACATGCCCCACTCAAAAGCCTCGTTACCTTGAAGTCTGTATTGGCTTACGCTTACCTTTTGCAGAGACATAATTAGAAAATGGGGTTGCAAATATCGAGAATTGAACTCTAGACCTTTATACCATGTCTAGAAGACTAGAACACTTGACCCAAATGATATGCTAGTGGATTTAATGATTTATTATGTTTGACAAAAGCAAATATTGCAAAATATCCTGACAATTGGATTTCAACAATTTGGTCCTGTTGCTTCCCATTGTATTCCCACAGGCTTATTCTTCATCGCTTGCTTATGTGCCAATAGGTTGAGATTCTTGTGAAGCATGCAAAAATTTAGACAAAAAGTATAAAAACTTGAAGACATTCCAACAGAGGGAAAATGATCACACAAATGCATCCATATATGTATATCATATTTCTTTTGAGTTTTTTTTATAGAACCTTAGTTTAAAAAAAAATTGCATTTTCTCTGAAATTTAAATATTAACCTTGTATTATTATTTCAACTTATTTATTCTCGGAACTTCAATTAAATGAGATCTTGAACGAATGCAGAACCCTTGTCTGTTGCTGATTTTTCTTCTAATCCATGTGATGATGTAAAGATGCGCATATCATTTAAGGTAATTTTTATATTTTGTTACAGAATCAAAGGAATAATCAGAGAGTAATAAGGGAACAACTAGAGGGAAGCGAGTAATAGGATATTAATTTGTTACCTATTCTATATTCACCCTTTGTATATATATACATACATATAATCCTTCATTGAATAATATACAAGTAATTCACAATGTAGTCTAACCGATTTTTTCAGGACACTGGTCTCCTAACCGATACTAACAGGAAAAACAAATAACATCTAATCATTCTACTAACATGGTAGCTAAAAGCTTTAGGGAAACGTTGCGATACTAATTTGGGTTGAAAATGTCACAGAAACTACTAATTCATCTTAATCGTCCAATCTCTTACGTGCATTTGTGATGATATTGCACAAAAGAGGAAACAAGTTGCTAACTTCTAGTTTCGTTGGTTGTCAAATGATTTTAGGGTTTACCAGGTTCATTCAGTGAGGATGCTGCGCTAAAAGCCTACCCCAAATGTGAAACTGTAGCCTGTGATGACCTCGAAGAAGCATTTAAGGTAACTATAATGTTTTCCTTTTCCGCAGAAGCTACAAAAGTGTTGTGGCAGAATTAAGGTCTTGTAAAGTAATGCAGTGAGGCTAAATTGCTTCATTTTTTTAAATATGTGATTCCTTCCAAGCCAATTTAGCATAAAGTTTCAATTTTTTGGATTGACTATATTGGCAGGCTGTTGAATTATGGCTGGCAGATAAGGTTATACTTCCAATTGAGTGCTCTATAGCTGGTAGCATTCATCGCAGCTATGATTTTCTGCTTCGTCATAGGCTTCACATAGTTGGCGAGGTTCAACTGGCTCTTAATCTGTGTCTTCTAGCTATGCCAGGAGTCAGAAAAGAGCAGTTGAAACGTGTTATGAGTCATCCACAGGTTGTGCCCTAACCTAGTTGCTATTTGTTACATACAAGTTTATGGTCTATATCTGTGTTTATCTTCCTTTGAAGATGTAAATGCTTTGATTTATTGAAAATTTTTTCTTCCCATATTAACATGTGGAGTTTAAATCACTCTGAACAAGGACAAGTACGTGTGTGTGTGTGTGTGTATCTCCTCGCTTTAACTAATGTTGCAAACAAATATTAGTAATTAAACTATATTGTAAGATAATAAGGTCAATAACTATCACTAGATTTAGGGTGTGTTTGGAAACCTGAATTTTGAAGGAATTTAATCGAATTCATTTCATTTTACATACAAAAGTTATAAATTTTCTATATTAATGAAATGAATTCAATTGAAATCTTCAAATTTTAGGTTTCTAACACACCCTTACTCGGGTATGCTAAAATGATATGTTGACGAATTATTGAGCCAGAATTTTGAAATTAGGGTGTGTTTGGAAACCCGAATTTCGAAGGAATTCAATTAAATTCATTTCATTTTATACACAAAAGTTAAAAATTTTCTATATAAAAGGAAATGAATAAAATTTGATACCTTCGAATTTTAGGTTTCCAAACACACCCTTACTCAGGTATGCTAAAATGATATGTTGACGAATTACTGGGCTAGAATTTCAAAATTAGTTCAACATATTTCTTTTACTAATAGCCAAGCATTTGGAAAGAGAAGTTATATAAGTAGATTTTTTATTTAGGCGTGGCATTTGTTTCTGCAGGTACTTGACATGTGTGATGCATCCCTAAGCGAGCTTAATGTTGCCAGGGAAAATGTTGATGATACATCTGATGCTGCTCAGGTGATCTATATATATATCTATTAATGATATCTGTTTTTTATTTTCTCCATTGTGTTGTGCACGAATATATAATAATGCTCATAATTGTGTTTTAGTATGTTGGCTCAAACAAACTCAGGGATGCTGCTGCTATAGCAAGTGCTCGAGCTTCAGAAATATACGGCCTTAACATACTGGAAGAAAAAGTCCAGGTGAAAACTGTGTCATCTCTAGATCTTCTTGACTTAAACAATACTACAAATTTATGTTTCTTCGACTTGAGTCACGAATTGTGAGAAGCATAGATCTTCGTATCAGAATATTTAGAGTTGAGAACACTATTCGTACATTTAATGAATGATGTAAATGAGAATATCTTTGTTCTTTCCAGATCCTTTTTTTTGCTGCTAATTAAGTATTCTTTCATTACAGGGAAGTATTTGTTTCTTTTTTATTCTTCCATGTTTAGCCATTTATTGTTGATCTGATACTAGGATTTGAGCATCTGTTTCTCAAACCTATTCGACTGATGGCAATGATGAGGATAACATCAATAGGCGATGTGACACTGAGAATATTATGTTAATGGTTTTAAATTTGCATTGTGACACTGATGGATTTAATTTCCAGAGCCTGTTCTATATTGCTAATAAAGTACACCTATTTGCATTTTGATGAAACATTGGTTATGGGAATTGATTACATTTTATCTCCATTCTAAATACATTTATTTATATTGCTGCACACCAATGTTGGTTAGTTTGCTTATTTTCATGAATAAACAGGATGAGACTGACAGTGTAACTCGTTATCTGATTCTTGCAAGGGATCCAATCATTCCAAAAACTAGCAAGTCGTACAAGGTAAAAAAAACCATACAATTCTTGATATACTCATATTTTCTCTTTGACTTTGTCAACATTTTGAAACGAATCTGTGTTTGTTTTAGACAAGCATCGTATTCACTTTGGAGGAAGGTCCGGGAGTGTTGTTTAAAGCCTTAGCAGTGTTTGCACTGAGAGATATTAGTTTGACAAAGGTAAAATGTGATGAGAATCTATTGTTGATTCTTGTCTATGGCTGAAAGTCTTAATCACTAAACCCATATAATTACTCTATCAAACCTCAGATTGAGAGCAGACCACAGAGAAAGCAGCCACTAAGAGTTGTTGATGACTCGAATACTGGAAGTGCCAAGTGAGTAGGTTTCCTAATTCGGTACATTGGTTAGAAGCTGTCAATTTGATTGATTTGTGATGTTACAGGTACTTTGATTACCTTTTCTACATCGATTTCGAGGCTTCTATGGCAGAGCCGCGTGCCCAAAGCGCCTTAGGACATCTGCAGGTATGCTTCTTAATTCTTTAGAATTCATAGGCTTTTCCATACTATCAATCAACTTTTGGAAACTTATAATTTACAGGAATTCAATTCAATTCATTTCATATTATATAGAAATTTGTAAATATTGTATGTAAAATGAAATGAATTCAATCAAATTCTTTCAAAATTTGGGTTTCCAAACACACCCTTAGAGAAACCCCAAATGACTTGGGGTCTTTTTGGGATTGCTGTCAGAGCTGTTGCCTTGAACAACTTCACTCACAAACTTTTCATATAACAACATATTTTGGCAATAGACAAAAAATTTTGATTCTTGATACTAATTAGGGTCTGTTTGCTATTTATTTCTGTAGCTTTCCGGGACAATTGTCTGGAAAAGCTTAAAAATAGAGCTTTTCTTGACAGCAGCCTGGAAAGCAATCCCAAACCGGCCCTCGGTTAATCTATTGCTTATTTATGATATTATGAGTTGGCCCAGGTCTCCAATGGTGAGAGTTTTTTGTTGCAGGAATTTGCTACCTTTCTTCGAATACTGGGTTGCTATGCCATGGATACGGGCGTACTGTAGTAGTATACTCTGTCTCAGCTGGAGTTGTCAGTTTGTGAGTCAACACAAAAACTACACAAGTTTCATCTGTAGTTCCAGATCATGTACGTATAGGTAGATCATGTACGTATAGGTTTGTGTTTGAAACATTTTAAATTAACTTGGACAAAGAAGGATTTTCCCCAAGGGAGATACCATGTTTATGTACAGCTGATGATTGTTCCCACCAAAATGTGTAATCATATTTATTTTCTATATTTATCTGCCCATCTAAAGGGGCAGATTCCTTTGACGATTTTTTTTTAAAGGCGTAGAGTGGGCTATGTGAATCTTGTAGGGGCATGCATCTATGTGTTCCCTACAATTTAAGTGGCATAATTATAGACGATCGTTTTCCACTTTATTTTGTCAGCATTTTGAAACAAATTTGTGCTTGTTTTAGACAAGCATGGTTTTCACTTTGTATGAATACATTGTTTCCTACGAGGTAAGATGGATTGAAATTTACTATTATGTTATACCACACTTTAATTGTGATGGCAAATAGAGATGAAAATGGGGTTTAACGGGGCGGGGAATGCATTCCCCATCTCAATACCCGTTAAGGTTTCGGGGAAGAAATATCATTTATATTCATATCCATTAAGGTTTCAAGGATAATTTTTTCTTCATTTCCTTATCGGGGATTTTTCATTGGGTATCGGATATTCCTCATTTCCTCATTTAAACAAACAATGTGTAAATATTTTTAAAATTTCATACAATAAAAACTTTGTATCATTATTTAAAAATATTATTTGAACAAATTGTTTCAATGTTTAATGCTAAATAAATTTGAAGTATTAATAAATAATTTAAAAAGTCTGTCACATTATATAATAAATCCTAAAAAAATAAACATCAAACTTAAGAAGAAAAGTTTAACATTCAAAGTAAAAGCACAAATAAAAACATCAAAGTCAGCAATATTTGGTTCATTCCATATTATTCTTCCATCTATGTACATAACTTTTAGGATTACAAGGTTTGAAACTTTTTTAAAAAAAATGACTTGGAATAAATCCATATCCATGTGTCATATAATATAAACTAAATTTTTATAAAATATAGAAAATATTTGGAGATTTCGGGCATAATTCGAAAAATATTTGAAAATTTTTGAATGAAACTATATCGGTGTCGGGTTGGGGATTTATCGGATTGGGGAGTGCATTCCCCATCTCCATATCCATTAAGGTTTCGGGTACAAGAAATTCTCCAGTGGGATATTTTTATCGGGGATTCTCCATCCTTATCGGAGTAGATCTCCATCGGATTCAGAGATTTGGAGCCTCATTTTCAACCCTAATGGCAAACTTCACAAAATTTATTTTAATGCAAAGTAAATACTCCCTCCACCTACTAAATATTGTAGTTTTAACTAATGCATAGTTTTTAAGATAGCAATTAACCGAATAAGGTGATTTACTAATTTACCCTTTCATAAAGGGTCGTACTCTATTTTCAAGACTTAATTAATATGTTCAATAAAAATAATTTGCTAGTGTTTTAATATTGATTTCTATAATCTTCTCATCTTGTTATTAGAAATTGGAATATGGTTATCTTGAAAAATGAACAAATTAATAGGGGTGGGAATGGAAAACTTAAAGAAAAAACACATTAAAAATACAAAATGACAATAAAAAGGAGAAATCAAAATCCTTCTAAAAAGTCAATATTTAGTAGATGGAGAGAGTAGTAATTAAGAGTAGTGATAAATGGGAATTTATATATGATATTGGGTATTTAGTATCATTCATCAATCCAACGGTTATGTATTTATTGTGTCTTAATTAAATATTTTATCATCTTAATTAAATACTCTTTCATGAATACGTAACCGTTGGATTGCGAAAGGCTACCAAGGTATCATATATAATTTTTCGTGATGTAGATAGATGTTGATAAGTGAAATTAAATTAGAACCATTAAAATTGGATGAATGATTAAAATTGATTAAAATTTATGAATTTATCATTCTCAAAATTTTCTAAATTTGGAGAATCAATTTCCATAGTTACATGATACTTTAATTGTGATGGTAGACTTTATACAAGCTATTTTAAAGCAAAGAAAATAGTAATTAAGCATGAGTAGTGATATAAATGGATGTTGATAGTGAAAGTAATATGAATTGCGTATTTCGTAGGCTTATTCAGATGATATCGCTGATACAACATGTTTCTTCTTTTGGGAATAGGCGAATAGCCATGTTTCCAAAATTTTAATCTTGTTTAAATAGGTATGGTATATCGATTGTCAAATTCTATCTTATATTTGTGTGATAATTAACTTTTACATTTAGGTCCATTCTTTTTCAACTAATGAATATAGTGAATTGAATTGACTTGAAATTATTTTAATACAAATTAATAATTACGCATAGTTGAATTGAAGTGGATCATAATGAATTGAATTAGAGTGAACTAAATTAAATTGAATATATCTAAAGTTCAAGAGAACATGGTCATATAATTTATTTTATTTGACGTGTGTGAATTATCTTCGTGATTGTGCAAACTGTTGATGCCAGTATTTCATATACTGTTGAAAAAGCTGGAGTTCGAATCCTGAGTTTCTTGAGTACTTTTTTTTCAGCTTTTGAGCTTATCTCAGTTCATTCTTTTCATTCTGATAAAACACATGTTAGGTTTTTTTTTTTTTTCTTAGTTAGAAATTTGATAATGAATTAGATTATACTAAGCAATATTGAATAGGATGATCCTGAGTCATAATTAAGTAATTTATAAAAGCCAATCCAACTTAATGAGAAGATTTTATTTGTGATTGTTGAAATAGGATTTTTGTTTGTAAGCACATGGAAAGTAAAAAAAAATTATCATGAGGTATCATTTCTATACTCATTGAATTTTAATTTTCATTTTTATATATAAATCTTCTCGACAACTAATATTTTTTTTTTCCATTTATTAGTTTGGTTTATACTATTAATTGCCTTGACGTTTAAAGTGAATTTGAAATTAATGACTGAAAATGAGTAATTTAATAATTCACGCACCTGAAATAAAAAAGTAATGTACACGTGTGTTTATGCTAATTTGAAAAGGTTGTTGAGTGCGTTTTCGCAAAGTTTGGATGATAGCGGAGGTAAATGAAAGTTGAAGACATAAAAAGTGAAAAATTACCGAGTTTAGGAGGGAGAGTATGTACAGGTCTCAATTAATTTGATCTCCGTTATTTAAAATCTTGCACGTATACCAATACTAATAATTTGAATTTTTCTTACATATTTTATTTTCAACTATTTGTACTCTCTTTCAATTTTGAAAAGATTTTCATGTCTTGCTGAAATTTTATAACTTTACCACTTTTTTCAATTAATGCTAAATCTTAATTTCAAGTTGTTCTAACTTTTCAAAAAATATATTTTCTTTTTTTTTCAATCATTAGCTGACACATGATATTCAAATAACAAACTGATATATTTTTACCAAGTTAATAGAGTTACACAATCTTTTAAAAAGATTAAGGGGACAGTAAGTAAGCGGAAATGAAAAAACCTATTGCATTGCGCCTGTTACATGTAAAATCAACATATGGCTTGCAATTGAATATACAAATATTGCCTTACGTCCAGTGTAGCCTTCTAAAAATTATCCTATAGTTTGAATTTTGACTATAAATTTTACATGTATAAAAGAAATCCATCTTTGTGGAAAATACAAAAGTAATTCAAGATGTGCAAATAATTTTTATTAATAAAAAATATAAAATGGAAAAGGTACAAAAAGTAGGTCCAGTAATGGCAAATTTCATAAATAATGTGCATATGGTACAAAATTAGCGTAATTTTTGTAAGGAAACCGAGTTGAAAAATTAGTGGTTAAAGTTGTTAAAAAATCATAAATGATGTGAATAAGAATGTATTCCATTGTTTGAAAAATATTCAAACGTTTTTCTACTTTTTTTGGCCTTTTTTTTGTCTTTCTCTAATTAATAATAAAAAATACTGTTTCTATAAAAACTTTTGTTGGTCACACTCCTTGTAATTTTTACCTATTAACATTTAGTTTTATCTTAAAATTTGAAATTAAACTGGTCCGTTAACTATGCGAACGTGGAAACCAATTACTAAAGTTACCACATGTTAAGTTACTAAAAATTAAAAGGCTCATTTTTTTATTAAAGAATAAAAAATTACATAAATAATTATTTACTAACATTAGAATTTTAGTGTAAAATACTGAAATAATGTTTTCACCTAGGATTGTTAAACAGATGGGGAAACCCTAAATTCGACGGGGATTTGCCCAATGGGACGAGGAAAACCCAATTAGAGTCTCGTGGGTATGGGTATGGGTATGGTGAATTTTTATCCCTTCAAACCTTACATACCCAAAAATCCCCGACTACGACAATACTAATGAAGAATTCCCTAAAAATATTACAAATATCATTAGTAGAATTATGGCATTGTTGAAGTATTAGTTTAGTTAAGTTAAGATGGTTAACTTATCATTATGGGCAAAAATTTAACACGGTAAGCAACATTCGGTTTTTGGGATTCCTAGTTTGTAATTGTATTGGAGAGCATTCGAAATCATGAACATGTTTTGATGTATGATTTGAAAGAGTCTAGACAATAGCTTTGCAAGTTATGAAATATATAGTTTAATTCTTGTAGTAAAAACTACTTTTGTTAGGTTTTATCGAAATTGGAATTTTGATTAAAAAAATCGTATTATTTTCTTAGTAGGTGTTGGAAATACCCGGTCCACCCGTAGATGGGTTAATCGGGTCAAGAGATCCGATCCAATTTAATTATTTGGATTAAACTGAAAAGTTATAGAATTTTAAAAAATTAATTACAAATAATCAAAAGGTTAAGGACTTAATTGCAAGTAATTTATTTCCATTTCATATTAAAGGAAATCATGTGTGATATGAATTATATTAAGAAATTCATTTTAGAATTCATGTTCATTTCCTTTCAATTTTCTCTTCCAGGTTTTTCATCTCACGACGAAAATATCGCAAATCGATTGTTATCAATTTTCGCCGTTGCAGTAATTGTGTATATACATCCATACTCCGGCACACCATGAAATAGATCCGACTTGGCATTCGATGATGTTTTCTTCGATCTTGGGTATTCGAAAAAATGTTAGAATCCGAATCCGATCTACTTACGTTTTTCCTTTAATAGTTAATGTAAAAAATAAAAAATTTTGAAATCTTAATGAGCATATATGAGTACGAGGAATGCACTCCCCAATTTAATAGTAACTGTTGACAATCCTATTTTCACCTTTGTATAAAGTAATGGTAAGCTTAATGGAAAAAAATCAGGGCTTAAGTTTCATTATATTTTTATAAAAATTTAGTATCATACATGAATTGTTCACTGCGTTCTAATTAAGGGTTTTTTTAATTGTTTTTTTTATATATATAACTTGCAATTATTAGTTTTTTTAAGTATGTCATCAATTATCTTTGTTTTTTTTCATATACCATTTTTTATTTTGTTCATGGTTATACATGAATAAACAAGTGACCTATAATTATACATAAAAAATTTCTATGGTAGAACAATGGTGTCACGTTGTTATTTTTGACTACAGTCAAATGGATTTGTAGGCTCCAAATATTAAAACATGTGTGTAATGGGTGAGCATTGGTCGGTTCGGTCCAAGAACCGAACCGAACCAAATAAACCAAGAATCAAATAATTAAAATTTTAGGAATCAAATACCGAACCGAATAGAATTCGGTTCGGTCAGGACCGAACTTAAATATTTCGGTTCGGTCCGGTTCGGTTTAGTAAAAAACCAAATTATAAGATAAAATAATCCATTTAAAAAAAAAATTCTAAAAAATGAACTAATTAAACTAGTAATATAAATTCAATCAATAAACAATCCATATTTCTATAGACCGAAACAAATGGTTAAATGCAACAAATCAAACCGCATTCAAGAATCAGTACTCACTACCAAGTTTGCTCTCTATATATTATCTAATGTTAATTTCAAAATATAATATAAGAATCAAATGCAACCATCCAATGAAACTTAAGAGCATCATCCTATGAATTAATAAATCACATAAACTAAAAGTATTAGTCCAAAGACAAATTGACAAATCATTATATCTGAACTAAAATACATTAATTTATATATGATTTTAATTCGGTTCGGTTCTCGGTTTATTCGGTTTTTTTTTCAAAAACCGAGAATCGAACCGAAAACTAAATTATTCACATATATGGACCAAGAACCGAACCAAATTAATTCGATTCGGTTCAAACCGATCCGGTCCGATCCAGTTCACTGGTTCGATTCGGTTTTTTTGGTCTTTTGCTCACCCTTAATTAATATTATTATTATTATTATTATAGGTGACGACTATGCAGAAAAAGATTCACCACTTGTTTTCAGATACCTAACCTCATATTCCATTTCTGGCATTTCTTTCTGCTTCTCTCTTTCTCTACTGAGAAAAACCAAGCTTCAAGAATCGCTTTCCAAGATCCAGTTTCAAAGATGGGCGTTATTAAATCAGCCATCGGAGATTCAATTCTAACCTCCATGTACGTTTTCACCATGCCGTTCTTAGGAATCCTCACCTCAATCATCGCCGGATATGTAGGAGTCGAACCTAAATCATTTTCTGGTCTTTTCATCACAGTCAATATAGCTACTCTTTTCATTCTCACATTCAGCATAGCAGGAGCCGTTTTAGGCGGCGCTAGTTTCAATCCACTCACTACTGTAATCTCACTCGCCACCGGTCTCAGTTCAGATGCGTCGCTTCTCTCGATGGCGGTGAGGTTTCCGGCTCAGGCGGCTGGCGGAGTTGGTGGCGCGATGGCGATTTTGGCAGTTATGCCGAAAAAGTACAAAGTATTGCTAAAAGGTCCTTCGCTAAAAGTGGATTTGCAAACGGGGGCAATTGCGGAAGGGGTGATGTGTTTTGTGTTCTGTTTGGCTTTGCTACTTGTGAGGGCGAAAGGCCCAAAGAGTATGCTGTTGAAAGTGTGGCTTAGGGCTTGGGCGACGGCGGGGTTAATTAAAGTGGGGGCGAAATACACAGGGCCGTCGTTAAATCCGGCGAATGCGTTTGGATGGGCGTATGTGTATAATTGGCATAATTCTTGGGAATTGTTTTATGTTTATTGGATTTGTCCTTTGATCGGAGCTACTTTGGCTGCTTGGGTTTTTCGTTTGCTGTTTCAATCCACTGCCAAGCCTAAACAAGCTTGAAAATTGGGTATGCAATTGTTGTTTTACTATTGTTCTTTGAAGGAAAGATTTATAAATGGGCTAAAAATTAGAATAATTTCAAGGCTAAGTTTTATGTTCCAACTTATTTGATCAATTAAATTTCATATTTACCCTCTATACGTTTTAAAGTTTCTGTGTCCACCTCTCTTCCTTCGGTTGTTTTTTAATTTTCTTATCTTATTTCACCGTTATCTCTTAAACTGCTCATTTTTTTGACATGATACTTTAGAGTTTTTTTGTTCATCTCATTTTTATCTTCGAAAAGTCATCTATTGTGATATAATTTTTCGAGAATATTTTTTCAACTGGTAAGAAACTGGTATATAAATGGTATGTAACTAGTAGGAAGAATAAGATGTGTCAATTTTGTTATGAAAGTATAGTAGGTAATACAAATACATGTCAAAAGTTAATCTCCATAGCAATAAACAAACAGCTATAATCTTAAATGTAATGAAAATGCATTAGAAAATGGTTATAACATGTAAAAAAGAATTCTACAAAAGTATTGAATAAAAAATATTAGGAATCTGGTATGTAACTGGTATGAAGAATAAAAAATGCCAAAATTAATAAGAAACTAGTAGGTAAGTGGTAGGAAACTAGTATGCAGAATAAAAAATGTCACACCTAGTATGAAAGTGGTAGGAAATTGGTATGAAGAACAAGTTATGTCAAATTTATCTTGAAAATTAATTAAAATACCTTAGAAAGTGATTAGAACATATAAGATAAAACTATTGAATCAAAACAGTAAGAAACTAGTATGGAAATGGTAGGAAACTGGTATTGAAATTAAAACAATAGGAATCTGGTATCTAACTGATATGAAGAACAAAAAATGTCAAAACTAGTAAGAAAGTGGTAGAAACTGGTATCTAATTGGTATTTAATTGGTATTGAAATTAAAACAGTAGAAATCTGGTATCTAACTGGTATGAAGAACAAAAAATGTCAAAACTAGTAAGAAACTGGTAGGAAACTGGTATCTAACTAGTATTTAACTGGTATTAAAATTAAAACAGTAGGAATCTGGTATCTAACTGGTATGAAGAATAAAAAATGTCAAAACTAGTAAGAAAGTGGTATTTAACTAGTATTTAACTTGTAATTTTCCACATCTTATTAGAATCTGGTAGGTAACTAGTATTTAAGTTGTATTAGCTTGTAATTTTTTGCATTTTGTTAGAATCTGGTATCTAACTAGTATTTTAACTTGTAATTTTCTGCTTCTTGTTAGAATCTAGTAGATAACTGGTGTGAAGAACAAGTTGTGTTAAATTAATATTGAAAAGTGATGAAAATGCATTAGAAAGTTATCTAAACATGTAAGATAATTAATTACACCTAATCAGCTGATTTAAGTTCAGAAATAATTTGAAGAGCAGACTTTCCAAGACCAATGAGAGTGATAAAAATCAGATTAGTATATGAATTTACAATTGTATAATTTCATTTATGCCGCCTAATGAAATCATCACATAAATTACAACACAAAAATTGCATAAAACTTCTGCAAATTAACAACAAAAACAAACATAAAGAGATAAAATGAAAAAGAAACAAAACGAAATCTATCAGCAATAACAGGATTTCAACTCCATGGATTCTCATTCTCAATTGAAAAAAAACTGGTCGAAAGTTAGAAAATTGTGCAGAGAATTTAAGAATTACAGAGAGCAGAAACTTGAAGAAAATTCGATCTAGAGAAAATCGAGGATAATCGAAACAAGGAAGGGAGATTTTGAATGAGAGATACGCGCGATGCAAAAGGAGGGAGAAGTTGAAGCTTGATAAAACAGTGTATATATAGAACGTATAGAGTGAAAACTGAAACTTAAAATTGGTTATACAGTGCAAACTAACTGTTGAAACGTATTTTTTTGTAAATAAGTTTAAAAAACCCTACAATTTTTCCAATTTCCCTTCTTTAAACTATCTGTTTCATTGTATGTTTTTGGCTTTCCTCTTCTAAAAAAATAGCAGACAAAGCGTTTTATTTGGAATTTTGTTATGTACGCAGAAGAATTTGATCACAAGGTCAATAATGGCTGATGGGGTTTTTCCAGTTCGAAGAAGACTGATGATATATGTGAAGATGTTTGTGGCCAGAAGGTAAATATTGGATCTTTATTTTTATGTTAATTGTATTCTGGCGGGCGTCCTCTATTTAATTGTTGCCTGCAATTTGATGAAATGATGTATACTTGGAAATTTGAAAAACTGAACTTTTGCCTCTGTAAGCCATTGAAAATAATGCAATTGAAGTTTGCATATTACTGGCCCTCTTTCAATTTTAGAACTTTTCCCCTTTCCTTGTCATTTTGTGTTCATCCTTTGATACATTTCAAGCAAGTCTGGATCTTTAGTGACAACATTAGGACCAAATTTGAACTTGTGTTTGATCTTTGAACATTTGTTTGCAAAACGCAAATGCATTATTGTATAGCTAACTGACATGCAATTCGTTGTAACCAATTTTTTTTTTTAAAAAATATAGATGTGCTCATATAGCAAAATATTTCAATTGTTGCACTCTCATTTGTTGAAATTGAAATGCTCATAAATGTAGAATTTTCAAAATGAAAGGTTGAAAGTAAGAGAGGTGTTGACCTATTAGTTAAGATTGAAGTTATGATCAATATGACGAATAATTTTAGTTAGAAGGGATGCATTTATCACTATACGACATAACATATATTTATATGGACTATATGTTTATGTTATTGATATCAGGATAAGCCTATCTACACCTAAGTCTACTCCTAGCTAAGCCGCCCTAAGCTTTTGCCTACATCTAGGCCCACTTGCTACCATCATCATGACTTTCTATCTATAAAAGAGAAGTCAATCTCCTCCATAAGGTAATTGAAAAAACTCTATACAACAGAGCTCTCATTCTCCTTCATCTTAAGAACTGACTTAAGCATCGGAGGGACTTTGCCGGAACCCCAGCCAAGCCTTGTTTTGTAGGTGCTCGACGGGAATCTCAACGGAGCACGAAGGATCTCGAAGATCCCATGAAGAACGGAGTTGACAAAGATGCCATTTGAGTATCAAATTGGTGCGCTAAGCATGGAGTTCACTTGTTCGACCTTCGGATCCGCGTCCTTGAGGTGATTTATCAACTTAAATCTCTACCTCTCAAGAAGCTCCTTTTGAATAAAAATCACCCATGGTAGCTCAACAAATAAAGCTCAGAAGGTGGAGAGTGGGTTTTCAAACCCATATCTATCTTTCCAAGCTTATTTGATATGCGAAATATCATGTTCAAGCTATGATAGTACAATTATTCAGTGATTAATTAAGTAAAGGAGAAGGGAAAATGAAGAAAGGAATCAGAGAGCTAATGCTTCTCCATCGACGTCACCCATTCAAGCTTCGGCGTGACCCATTCAAGCTTCGGCGTGACCCATTAGAGCTTCGACGTATATACACGTTCGGCGTAACCCATTTGAGCTTCGGCGTTTATACGCATTCGGCGTTACCCACTAGAGCTTCGGCGTATATACGCATTTGGCGTTACCCATTAGAGCTTCGGCGCTTATACGCATTCGACGTTACACATTAGAGCTTCGACGTATACGCGTTTGGCGTGACCCATTTGAGCTTCAACGTTTATACGCATTTGGCGTTACCCATTAGAGCTTCGGCATTTATACGCATTCGGCGTTACCCATTAGAGCTTCGACGTATATACACATTCAGCGTTACCCATTAGAGCTTCGGCGTATATACTCGTTCGGCGTAACCCATTTGAGCTTTGGCGTTTATACGCATTTGGCGTTAACCATTAGAGCTTCGGCGTTTATATGCATTCGACGTTACCCATTAATGCTTCGACGTATATACGCGTTCGGTGTTACCCATTCGAGCTTCGACGTTACCCATTCGAGCTTCGGCGTATATACACGTTCGGCGTGACCCATTTGAGCTTCGGCGTATATACGCATTCGGCGTTACCCATTAGAGCTTCGGCGTATATACGTGTTCGGCGTGACCCATTAGTGCTTCGGCGTATATACGCGTTCGGCGCCCCCAAGCTTCTGCCGTGGAAGCTTCGGACATGGATGCTTCGGCCTTCACAGTCGCCAACCACCAAAGCTCTAGTCATGAATTATCGCCATTGACCGACTACCGCAAGCGCCGACCACCGCAAAATTCAGCATCGGCTAACCTTTCTCTCTTTAGCTCAAGCGAAATCCCCACCAATCGAGTAAGCTTGTTCATCCTTTTAGTTTTCAGGTTTGTTTTTGTTAATTGCTTCCCATGTTAAAATTGTGGGCAATAGTATATGTTTGGAAAATAGCAGGGCAGATTGCATGCGTTGGATAATTCAATAAGCGTACAATCTATTTAGAATATATTATTCTCATTTTGACTTATGATGTCACTTGGTTGTCCGGAGCTTACCTAGAAGGTCTTAGAGCTTGACACTCTGCTGTCTTTCACCTATAAACGTCATTGTTGGCCTGAGCAAGTAGCCCAGCCGCCTCTCCTCTGAGCTGAGTCCGACGCGGCGGCCATAAATGCCCGTTCGGCTCTAGAATGATCAATTTTATCCAGAATGTAGAGAAATTGTTGAACGAATCAGAGTCACTCATAGCTTCAGCTGTCTCTTATTATATTCGAGCTTAAAACCGTTTTATTTCGTCACCTCATTTATGTGTTTTTCACTGCTCTTGCACATAGCTTTTTAGCAGACTTGTTGGCACTCAGAATATGCACCTGCGAGCTGAACCTTGAATTTCAGTTATTAGGACTCTACTTAGTCTACTTAACATCTTGGACCAAAATTAATTAGTCTCTATGTCCATCTGTAGTGCATTTAAGTTGCCTATTTATTTTGGTCTTAATATAATAAGAAAGAGAACTTATGTTAGTTGGATTATTGATCTCAATTCAATATGTAGCTTCAGTATAATATATTATTTAAGACGTTTACAGTAGGATTGTTTGTTGTAACAACGACCCACTGCATAACTAGACCTCCTTCTCTTTTTATGACATTGTCTTTGCCAGCATCTGCCTTGATAGTCTAAACTCAATTCCCATTGTATCCTTAATAAAAAGGCACACTATTTCAGCTAGCAAACATTATACAATTTACTCGCCATGGTATATTGCTTGGGATGTCATATTGTCTGCCTATGTAACTACCCTAGTGATCCCCTCGGCGCTTTTATGCTTTGAAATTAAAGCATCACAGCTCGCAGGCCGCGACCCCTAGTGATCCTCTCTGCGCTCCTACTGCCCGCAGGCCGCGATCCCTAGTGGTCCCCTCGGCGCTCTTATGCTTTGAAATTAAAGCATCACAGCCAGCAGGCCGCGATCTCTAGTGCTCCCCTCGGCTCTTTTACGCTTTGAAATTAAAGCATCACAGCTCGCAAGCCGCGACCCCTAGTGATCCCCTCGACGCTCCTACTACCCGCAGGCCACTATCCTTAGTGGTCCCCTCGAAACTCTTATGCTTTGAAATTAAAGCATCACAGCCCACAGGCCGCGATCTCCAATGATCCCCTCGGCACAGTTATCAGGCGTTATCATGTATTAAACTCGCAGGTGCATAGCGTAAAATCACGACCTCAACAAACGAAATGACTCCATTGACGATATGGATGTAAACATCATCAGCTTCGGCCCTAAAGAGCCTCAATGATCGAAGGGGGAGACTCCTAATATCAGGATAAGCCTATCTACACCTAAGCCTACTCTTAGCTAGGTCTCCCTAAGCCTATGCCTGCATCTAGGCCCATTTGCTATCATCATCATGACTTTCTATCTATAAAAGAGAAACCAATCTCCTCCATAAGGTAAATGAAAAAACTCTATACAACAGAGCTCTCATTCTCCTCCATCTTAAGAACTGACTTAAGCATCGAAGGGGCTTTGCCGGAACCCCGGCCAAGCCTTGTTTTGTAGGTGCTCGACGAGAATCTCAACGGAGCACGAAGGATCTCGAAGACCCCACGAAGAACGGAGTTGACAAAGATACCATTTGGGTATCGGTCATTATTAAATAAATACATAAAAATAAATAATGGTATGCATTTTTTATTTGAAAAGAATTGTTAATTAAATTGCTCATTCTATCTCAAGTAAACTGCTAATTTTGACGGAAAATTACATATTAATCAACGATAATTATATTTCAACTAGTATTATATCTCAAAAGAGAAAGGGGACGATATTTTTCATCTCTGTGTCAAAGAATTAACACTCATTGTGAGTATATAGACTAGCTCATTCGCATACCGACACATAAGAAAAATGAACATAATTGTTATTTGAAGAATTCGTTATCAGTAAAACATCCATGAATATCAGAACCTGTTAGATACTACGATTTCTTAGTAAACTCGGTTTTTTTCAACAACTTGAAGCTTACGCAAATTCTGAATTACATCTAATCTAGAGACGAGTACGGGTTGGGTTTAGACTGGGTTCTTGTGCACAAAAATCCAGATATGTCAAATATAAAATTAGTTCTCATATGATATAGTTTAACGAACAGCACTAGTTCCAAACCAAAATGAATAATAAGCTCTTTATTTTTAAGTCACAGGAAAATATCATAAACTTATTCAAATATTAATGTATAGTTTTAAATTAATACAAGTAAATCTAACTTAGAATATTTGATGAAAATACTCAGTCCACCAGTGAGTGGGTCAATCAGGATCCGATCCAAATTTATCAACTGAATTAAAATAAGTTTAAAGTCTCAATTGCAAATAATAGGACTTAAATGTATTACTTATTTCTTTAGGTACCGAACGTGATATTTTACCCCGTTTCCCTCTATAAATTCGCTCATTTGGAACATTTTTCAATTAATGAAAATTTCATTTTTCTCTCTTTCTCTCTCCTTGTTTTTCTAATATGACAGAGAAATCGAACATATCTACCGTTATCGATCTTCTTTTGTTGTAGAAATCTTGGAAATTAACTGAAATCTGACATATCGTGATTCAATATCGACTTGACACATCATTAGAAGATTCTTCAATTTTCGAACACAGAAAATGTACAATTTGATCCGTATTTATATGTTTTCCTTTAATATTAATCTGATAATAAAATTAAAATATCATTTAATCAATTCATCATCATTACTTTAACTTTGGAAACAACTGACTCCATGAAATATAAATTAAACAATTCATTTTAAAAATAAGCGAATTATTTAACAAGAACAAGCATATTCTTTATATTTATTTTAACATTAATCATTTTGAAAATAAGTTAAACAAAAATATACATTCATTATTATTCATGTATTTGGAACAAGTTTAGTCCACATGCATGTTTTGAAAAGAGTGTTTATTCTGTCTACTTTCAGTGCTAAACTTAAAAAACATGAAATATGATATGGTTTTACTATTTACATTTGTGTAATTTTATTAAAAGTTATAAGAAATTGAAAGGGTAATTTTTATTCATATGAACTGGAATTTTTTTATAGACAGTTTAATTAAAAAAAATAAAGCTCATTGATAAATTTTATATTTTTAAAAAGAGCATATATTTTTTAAATTATAAATAATGATAAAATTTTAAAAATCTAAAAATGCAAAATCTCATAAATTTATTCAAATCTTCATATACATTTCTTTAAATAATATAGTTGAATTATGATATTGTTTAATTGATTGAAAACTTTTAAAAAAATCGAAAATTTTAGAAACCATCCATCACATTTTTAAAAATCCACTCTCAAAAGGAAAAATTTCTGGCATGGTATAGTTTATAAAATGAAAAAGTACATTCACAAAAGTTAGAAAAAGGAATTAATTAAAAATTAAAATAGAAAAATTGATGGATGGTGAAAATAAAAAGAAGGAAAGGGGGCAAGAAGATGCGATGTGACGGCTAGAAACTACACTTTCCCCTTTTAGTACGTACAAAAGCAACTCTAACTCTAAAATGGTGACCAAGTTCAATGAACCCATACTCAACCTATACCCTTCTTATACCTTCTTGCCTTGCCCTTCAATACCAATTATAAACTTCCATTCCATTCTCTATGCTTTTCCCAGCTGATCTCTCCCAACTCCAACTCCACACCAAAGGTACCCTATTTCTGTCTTGCCAACTTGTTGTTTCTTAATTTGCACACTTTAAGAAATTAAAGTTGTATTTTTTTTATCAATTTGAGAGGTAATCAAAATTTTTGTTCTTTTTTTTTAATCAAAAGAATCACTTTGAGACCCAAATTAATTAGAAATTGATCTTGCTTGTTTTGAGCTTAACTAATCTTATTTATTCATCAATTGGGATGATATATTATTGTAGGGTTAATTCATAGGGGTGGAAATATGACTGAAGATCGTGAAAAACTGGTATCCCATCTTCAACTACCTGGTAATGTATCTTCCATTTTGATGGAATTAAATTGTATATATGATACTTTTCATGTGGGAAATGATATTTAAATTTTGGGGGATATACCATGTGGTTATGGGTCCAAAATATATATTGGAATTTGGTCAATCTTGGTTGACAGGGACTAACCATTTATGTTATGTTATTAATTTGACTATATTAGAAATCTGAAATGGAATTCTTAGATATATTTGAGTTTTGAAGCTACCAATGGTAAAGTTGAGTTCCTCTCATTAACCAGTAAAATAAAAGAGTGAGTGAGGTAGCTAACTGGGTTTGTTTGGGGAACTGAGCTTTCAGACAATGAAATATTGGGAATTATTCTATTTATCAAATTAAATACATACTTGTGGCCGGCTGACGTCCTATGCGCATATCGTAATAAAAGGGCAAGACACATGTTTTTCATATACTATGGTACAACTTGCAAAAATTATTGGTTTAGGTTCATGATTCCATGGTTTTATAAAAAACAAAGATCTGAATTGA
This sequence comes from Euphorbia schlechtendalii, assembly GCA_949673415.1. Classification (NCBI taxonomy): domain Eukaryota; kingdom Viridiplantae; phylum Streptophyta; class Magnoliopsida; order Malpighiales; family Euphorbiaceae; genus Euphorbia; species Euphorbia schlechtendalii. Next base: position 26,483 of record CATIWQ010207651.1, read on the forward strand.
ACCTAGCAAAAAAATTTAGAATTTTCACCAAAATATTTGTTCCGAAGTGTTACAAAAATGTAAAAAAGCAGTGACATATATTTTAATAAATTAAATATATGTAGCTTAATTGGTAGCATTGGGTGGTTTATGGCCATTAACTTGGAACGATTTAAACGAGAATTAGGAAGTTAAACCAATAAATGTCTTCGATTTTGGAATAGATTCTGAGAATGATTTACGAAGCCATGAATTGTAATTTCAGGGAAGAAGAGGATGAAAAGGAAAAGATACAGACCAGTAGCAAGAGGCATAAATTAAAATCCAAAAGCAGAGTCAAGTGAAAGATTCTAAGTTTCTTGGTATACATGAAAGAGTTCCCCTACACAACTTCAGATTTTACAAACCATATTCCGCTTTTTTTATTCTGTATTTTCCCCATATCAATGGGTTATATAATGAGAATGATGACTGATCGACAGTAAACATTTAATTGTTGAAACATCAATTAATTTCCATGTTTTACTTTTTTATTTCTTGCTTTCATTGTATGCTTGCTACTTTGATTTGTAGACTATTTGTTAATATAATTAATAAATGGTTCGACCTGCTAGCATTTGTGGAACTCCTGAACAAACCTCTGCCATGAACAAGGCATTGCGAACTGTCTTCCCAACAAAGTAGACGAATGGTATGGTTCGATCATTTTCTAGTTAATCCTCTACTTTTTTAAGTATACTCTACTTATTTGATAATCATGTTTAGTGTTTCTACTCATTTAGGACCCCAAAACCATCAAGCATCGAACCTAATCTGAGGTGGGCCGGTGCACCACGTGATTCCCCATCCCGGTATCCTTAACATGGGTTAGGGTCGAAAGTTGAGGTTAATGGGGTGGGGACAGGGCCGATCCTGGGGTGGGCAACGAGTGCTACCGATCCAAAAAATAATATATTTTAATAATTTTAGTAGTTAATGTTAGAAAGATAAAGGTAATCAATAACTAGAGGTAGATGGAATTTGTAAGTAACGTATTATGGATATAAGAGGTTAAAGGATTGTATCTTAGTTTTTACAAAATAGTTAATTTTTATTATAATTTTTAACTAATAGCCCATTTTATTAAATTTTTAAATTATTTTACCTAGTACCCTTAACTTATCAGGACCGAGCCTGGATGGGGAAGGTACTGCTCATTCCCGTTAAGGTTTACGGGAAAAAATATCTCACAAAAATTTTGGAATTTTAATTTTTCCATTTCCAAATTGGGGATTCTCAAATTCCCCATTAAAATAAATAAATGAAAAAATATTCTAATAAAATAAAATTATTTTGTATCAATATTTTGAAAAAAAATGATTAAACTAAGTTTTTGTTTCATTAATATTTGTCAAATAAATGAAAAGTTTAATGCATAGCATAAGAAACTTAAGAAAGCGAACATTAGATACATAGTTAAACAATCAAAGTAAAACATAAAAAAATAGAATTTTTGACTTATATAAAAGAGACTTAGATTTATAAAGTTGAGATATTTAAACATTCATATATATATATATATATATATATATATATATATATATATATATATATATATATATATATATATACATATATAATATAAATAA
>CATIWQ010207652.1:0-50453 GCA_949673415.1 Euphorbia schlechtendalii
TATATATAAGATAGACACTCAAAAATAACTATATCCATGTGTTAGAGTCACGTCTTATTACAGTAGTAGTACAAGTATCCTCAAACTTGAGATATTTGTTACCTTGTGCGTGAGTTGCTATACTTTGGGTCATACTTATTCATACGTTGTGAACATGATGATTCAGGTGATTATGGGTATAGTGATGATTGTTCATTGGTAAGCCGAGTACTCAAGATGGGATCCATCACTCCTGATATATTAATATAATGGGAGTTGTACCTTAAGGCCTCTTGTTGAAGTGAATAATCATAAACCTTTGATTAGAGTATGAGATTGATAAAATAGGTTTTTAGTTAATTTCAATACATAAAGGCAAGTGGTGTTCTTCTTGAACAAGTCTAATTCCATGATAGCTACGACTATTACATGAGTTAACACTTAGTCCGTGCTCTATAAGTTGGATGGTACATAACCTAATGAAAGGAATGTATTATATTGGTTACTAGCGCAGAATCGGATCAAGTCACAGGCACATGACATTTCAGTATCGAGGAATCATAATCCTTTTCTAAAAAGCCCATTTGATCAACTAGAGTTATCAAGTTCCGTATCAGTCTAGAACATTGAGCCCAAAGCTTCTCGGATGGGAAGCCAAGTTTAGGTTAACATATAGCTACTCTATACTTCGGGACCCTATGAGGTCACATACATTGTGCCTTCACCTGGACTAAATAAAGAACTTATAGATGGGGTTTATACTGAGAATAAAAGGGGTGGGCCAAGCAAACACAAGATGTTCACGGGTGGGGCTTGTGTGGTAGCCACATGAGCATAAAAGTGCTCGCACGCCACTAGCATGCACTGGCACAAGGCAATGCATGCTAGTGGGCTACAAGACCATCAGTTAGCCTACAAGCGAGGCTTTCACATAATGCCTTGTTTTCTAGATAAGAGAAGCCCACATGGGCTTCCCTTGGAGGCCATGCACAGCCCACCGAAGTGGATTATGCTTGTGGGTTGTCTCATGGAGCTTGGAGCTTTGTGCGTTAACCTAGTTGTGGGATGGGGATTTTCCCCATACCACATTGGAAATTTGCTCCCCTCCAACTATAAATAGTGGCCTCCTTCCTCCTCTTTTCTGTACTTCAGCTCAGCCTTCCTTCTGAATTTTGACTCTTTTTCTTGCAAGTTTTTATAGATCTTCCACGAGTTTCTCTAGCATTCATGAGAATTCTTTTGAAGAATTATTCCTATTTTGGAAAGAGCCTTCTTAGTTATATTTTTTAGTTTATCTACGAGTGGTCTAGCAACTACTTGTTAAGCGATGAGTGCTCCCTCTACGTGAAGTTTTGGTTGGTTAGGTCCTTGTGGACTTGTCATCAAGGTCATCTTGGTTTAGAGGCTTGTGCTAATGGAGTGATGTCCGATTGTTTTAACTGATCGCCAGAACACATCAAAGGAAGGCACACATTATCTAGTAATGCTCTAAACTTAGATGCTAGGTTTCTTTTAATAAGTTTTATAAAACTATAACATCTATGGAATATTTTAATTGAGTTTATGTCAATCATGTCATGCTTAGGAGATCTTTTAGGGTTAATCTTAAATTTTGAAATTCCGCCATACTAGTTTGCATGTTTATTAACTACCTTAATTAACCAACACTCTCCAGCCAAAATAAAATCAACCACTCTACCCACCTCCTCGGCATAGTTTAAGGTCGCCTTGGTACAACCTACACAATAAGGTGAGCATGGGATCTCACCGAGGTAGGTCACTTTATCCACCATCTTTGCCAAACTAAGGGAGCTCATTCTCTTTAAAGGTCTTCAACCATGGGCTTGTTCCAAGGTCGAAGCTAGGGAAAACTTTTGCTCATACAATGTGACAATGGGACATACCCTAACAAATGTTAAAATTTACTCGATGCTATCGAAGAGCTAATAAATGGGAAGTGCATTGAAGAGCCACTTTCTAAACCAAGCACCATCGAAGAGCCACTTTCATAAGCCTTGATGTGAAAATGAGAGAGACAAAGAAGATTTTGACTCTAATTTCAGATAAAATAACTTGATTTTTGACATACGAAGAGACAATATGACATGTAAGTACGCGAACAATCTAAATTCATGGCACATCATCAACCACTATATCCCACCTCACCTGACCTACAATGGCGAAGAGGATTCCAAAGAGTACTTAGAGAAATTCTATGACATCATGGATGACCATGAGGTACCCTTGTATGGATTTACCCCGCAATTTGAGCAAGTTTTGAAAGGAGAAGCATGGGAATGGCACGCGGGTCTACCTCCTCTATAGGAGTGGGATTGGTTCTTTTGTTGAAGAAAGCTTCATTGAGACATTCTCCCTTGCAAACATCTACATAAGGATGGAAATTCCATTCTCCCCTATTCTTATTGAGACATTTATTAAAGATCTATGGACCGATGAGGTGGTAGCCAATGAGAACAAATCTATGAGGTGTATGCCACAACTACCAAGGAAACTTTGAGGTTAATCTTTAACCTCATGAAGGAGTTTTAACCCAGTCATTGGCTCGATGAGAGAAATTGAGAAAAAGAAGGCAGGTATTGACTTGGACTCCTACGAAATTAAAGGTAACAAGCCAAGGACTACGACCATTAGTGTGGACTCTTACAAACTCAATGGTGAGAATGAGGACACGAATGAATCTCCTTTCTTGGTATAAATTAAATATGGAAGGGAGTTCATACAACTAGGAGTCCTCCACTTCATGAGAAGTGGCCGAGTATGCCAACCAAACATTCAACCAATGGGGAATGAAACCTAGAAAAACAATCCAGCTCAACTTGATAATTCCACCTAGACAAAAAAACTAGACAAACCTTATGGAAGATGATGAGCCCATGACTTACAAGGAGGCAATGGAAGGTTCAGAATTTGACAAATGGTTTGCAGCCATGAGGTTAGATATGGACTCCATGTACGAATATCAAGTTTGGAGCTTGATAATGCTCCAAGTGGGATTAAGCCTACAAAATGCAAGTGGGTTTTCAAGAAGAAAACTAACATGGATGGTAACATAGTTACCTATAAAGTAAGGCTAGTTACAAAAGGTTACAGTAAAAAAGAAGGCATTGACTTTGATGAAACCTTTTCACTAGTGGCATGCTGAACTCTATTAGGATACTCCTTGCCATCGCCACTCATTATGATTATGAGATTTGGTAGATGGATGTGAAAATAGAGTTTTTTAACAGGAATTTGGACAGGGATGTGTATATGGCACAATAGAAGGGTTTTACATCCAAGGATGGCCCAAAGGTATGCAAGTTGTAGAAGTCCATTTATGGACTTAAGAAAGCATTAAGGAGTTTAAATATTAGCTGTCTATTGTGATAACAGTGGGGATATTGCCCCGGCAAAGGAACCATGATCTCATCAAAGAAATGGACATGTACTTAGAAAATACCATCTCATTCTGGAGATAGTAGCAAAGAAAGATATAGATTTAGAATACATCCCAACAGATCAAAATATAGCGGATGGGCTAACTAAGCCATTAACTCAAGTTAAACATGACCAGCTTGGTAACGCATATGGCATGAAGCACATGAGAAATGGGCTCTAGTGAAAGTGGGAGATTGTTAGACATAATGTATTCCCTAGAAGCAATTAGGGTGATATGTCTTAATTAGTGATAATGTACAAAACTATTTCAAATTATTATTAATAATAATTAAGGCATCTTTGTTGCTTATCAGTGTTTTCAATTTATTTATGTATCTCACTAGCGGCCCACAAGCTTGTTCGGCTGCTAGTGGCCCCCGAGCTTTTCAGCTCGTGTGGCAGCCACGCAAGCCTCACCTCGAACAACTCTGTTCTTTTCAGGGCCCACTTGCAACGGAAAAACTCCCTTGCTCGCTTTGAATTATTAATTTGGTTAAAAAAATTAATAATTCTTCTCACTGATTTCATAACCTGTATTTTCGATACAAACCCAGTCCATAGGTTCTTTACATGGTCTGATAAAGACCCAAAGTGTGTGACCTCATAGGATCCCAAAGTATAGAGCTGCTAGAGGTTAACATAAATTTGGCTTCCCATTTGGGAACCTTTAGACTCAATGTTCCAGACCATTATGGAACCTAATAGCTCTAGACTATCAAATGGGCTTTCTAGCAAAGGCGTATGATCCCCCAATACTTGGAATGCTACATGCTTATAATTTGATCTGGCTCTATAGTAGTGACTATTACAATACACTCCTTCCATCATGTTAAGTACCATCCAGTTTATTGAGCTCGGATTAAGTGTCAGCTCATGTAATAGCCGTAGCTATCCTGGAATTAGACTTGATAACGAAGAACACCACTCAACCATTTTGTATCTTGATCGATTAGAAACCCATTCCATCAATCGTATACTCTGATCAAAGGTTTATGAGTGTGTTACTTCAACAAGGGGCCCTAAGGTACATCTCCATTTTATTACTATATCAGGAGTGATGGATCCCATCTTGACTACACAGCTTACCAACATGTGATCATCGCTATACCTATAATCACCCATATCATCCTAATCACTAGGGTATGAGTAAGTATGGCCCAAAGTATAGCAAATCCTACATAAGGTAACCAATATCTCAGGTCTGAGTATACTTGTACTGCTACTGCAATAAGATATGACACCAACACATGGATATAGTTATTTCCGAGTATCTATCTTATGGCAATCTCCAATGTATTACTTGAATGCAATTGTGTGTTAACTCAAGGTACGACCTTCATCTCATGAGATTGGCTTCTTGGAACTAATTCAAGGAGTAAGCCTACACATGCTAGTCTATATGCTCCATTGATGTCCAGTCTCAATGAAACTATGACTAGGGATATTTAGACTATTCATAGTAACACGTATGTGCAGTTCTCACTCAACATAGCTCCACAATGTCCTTGCACTTTTATGCTATAAATTAGTCATGGACTTTGTTTAATCAATGCACATATACATTGTTAAACATATATGATACTAGTGAGATAAAATAAATAAAGCACTGATAAGTAACAAAGATGCCTTTGATTATAATTAATAATTCGAAATTATTTGTACATTGTAGCTAATAAAGACATATCACCCTAATTGCCTTTAGGGCATTTATCATGTCGAACAATCTCCCACTTGCACTAGGGCTAATTGGCCATGTGCTTCATACTATACTCATTAACATGCTGGTCATGCGTAACATGAGATAATGGTTTGGTTAGCCCATCTGCTAGATTCTGATCGTTTGGGATGTATTCTAAACTTATATCTTGTCTAGCTACTTTTGAGATCACCAATAAATCTCTTAAGTCATACGGCTTACTAAGGTACTTCTAAGGTAGCTAAATACTCAGTGTCTGTGGTTGAAATGACAGTCGTATCCTGTTTGAAACTCTTCCAAACAACTTCCCCTCCATTAAACATAAACACATAACCTGACTGGGACTTATTATCATCCTTGTTAGACTAAAAACTTGCATCAGTGTATCCCTTTAAAATGAAATCACCTTCTCCATATACTAAAAACATATCCTTAGTCCTTCGTAAGTACTTGAGGATAGTTTTAATGGCCTTCGAGTGCTTCTCACCTGGGTCTGATTGAAATCTGCTCGTGACGCTCAACCCATGTGAGACGTTAGACCGAGTGCATACCATAGCATACATGATGGACCCTGCCACTGAGGCATAGGTTATTCCATTCATACACAGTCTCTCTTCTTATATTCTTGGACACTCAGATTTAGAAAGGTTAATCCCATGAGACATTGGGAGATAACCCTTTCTTGACTGCTCAAGGTTAAATCTAAACAAAACCTTATCTATGTATGTACTTTGTGAAAGACCTAGCAGCCTTTTGGATCTATCTTGGTAAATTTTAATACCAAGTATAAAAGTTGCTTCTCCAAGGTCTTTCATGGAGAACTTCTTTGATAATCATGTCTTAACTGTCTAAAGAAAAGGGATATCGTTTCTTATTAATAATATGTCATCGACATATAATACAAGGAAAACGATCACACTCCCACTAGCCTTTTTATATACACAAGGCTTATTAGCATTCGATACAAAATCGATATCTCAGATTGTCTCATCAAACCTAATATTCCAACTCCTTGATGCTTGCTTAAGTCCATAAATGGACCTCTGCAACTTGCATACCTTAGAGCCATCCATGGATGCGAAACCCTCGGGTTATGTCATAAATACATCCCTGTCCAGATTCTTGTTAAGGAATGCTGTCTTCACATCTATCTACCAAATCTCATAATCATAATGAGAGATGATGGTAAGGAGTATCTTGATAGACTTCAGCATGGCCACTGATGAAAAGGTTTCATCATAGTCAATGCTTTCTTTTTGACTGTACCCTTTTGTAACTAGCCTTGCTTTATAGGTAACGATGGGTCCATCTCCGATCTCATGGTTGAAAGCCATTTATCAGATTTTGAGCCTTCCATTACTTCCTTGTAAGTCTTGGGCTCATCATCTTCCATAAGGAAGAGATGTTTATCATCAGTGATGAAAAAACCGTATCGCTCAGGAGCAATTAGAGCCCGACCTGACCTACTCAATGTTGGTGTTATAATAGGCTGTTCCAAGCTTACACTATCTTGTGTAATAGGTGTAGGTATAATCAGTTGACTGTCTATTTGATCTACTTGAGTGCCTAACTCGAGAATGCTCCCACTAGCTTTCACAAGTATATGCTCATTCTCGAGGAATTGAGCATTTCTGGAAATAAGGACTTTCTTTTCCTAGGGATCATAAAAGGGATACATTATAGTCTCCTTAGGGTAATCTACAAATAGACATCTATTAGACTTAGCATCGAGCTTATTTGAACTTGTCCTTTTAACTTATGCAGTACATCCCCAAACTCTCAAGTGAGAAAGAGCGGGTTTCTTACCATACCATAACTCATATGGAGTTTGATCAGCTTATTTATAGGGCACTCTATTTAATATATAAATTACGCTCTCAAGTGCATAACCCCAAAAGGATCTATTGAGTTCTGCTTGACTCATCATGGATTGAACCATATCAAGTAGGGTTTGATTTCTCCTTTCTAACACTCCATTGTGTAGGGTGTATAAGGAGGTGTCCTAGCTTAAGTATTCACCGCTTCGATCAGATCAAAGGGTCTTGATACTTTTCCCAAAATATTTCTCTACTTCAATTTTGAATTCTTAAAAGCATCAAAACTTTCAGACTTGTGCCTCGTAAGGTACAAATAACCATATCGCAAGTAATCATCAATAAAGGTTATGAAGTAGACGAAACCCTCATGCATCTTAACACTCATTAGATAACATACATCGGAATGTATTATTTCCAAAGTACTAGAGGCACGCTAACCATTCCCTTTGAAAGGTTTCTTAGTCATCTTCCCTTTTAAACAAGGTTCGCACACACCATAGGAAGCACATTCCATTAGGCCTAAGTCTCCACATTTGTGTAACTTAGTTAAGCGAGTCTCATTTATGTGGCCTAGATGAAAATTCCATAAGCATGAGGATTTCTCATTATCTAGTTTCGATTTCTTAACAATGTTCATATTTAGAATTTCTATTTTAGTATCCAGAGCATATATGCTGAATTTGACATTTATTATGAGTAAATAAAATTTCAAATCCTTGTGTTGCTAGAAGTGCAACAGAATTAATATTCTTAGTGACAGCTGGAATATAATAGCAATTGTTCAAAGCTAAAACTAGGCCACTAGGCAAACGAAGGCTATATGTCCCTACAGATGTTGCCGCAACCTATGCTCCATTTCCAACTCTTAGGTCCATTTCCCTCTTTACAAGCCTCCTACTATTCTACAATCCCTGCACAGAAGTACACATATGAGTACCACAACCAGTATCTAATACCTAAGTAGACTCATAGGGAACTGTAGAGAAACTCTCTATCATGAACATACCTGAAGTAGATGCCTGACTTGGCTTCTTCTTCACTTATTCAGAAATCTAAACCTTGCAATCCTTCTTCTAGTGGCTGACCTTACCACATTGGAAGCAAACATTTGCAGTTCCTTTATTTTTCTTCTTCTTACTGATTTGCTTCTTGGCACTCAGACCCTTTCCAATATGGGGACCCACCCTTGGAAGGCTTGGTTTTCTCAACCAAAAGTAGAACCTTGGGATCCTTTCGAATCTTAGGCTTTACTGTTTTCAGCATGTTGACCAACTCGGGCAGGGTAGCATCGATCTTGTTCATGTAATAATTAGTCACAAATTGTGAGTAAATATCAGTTAACGAAGTAAGAATCAGATCCACGCATAATTCATGATCCATCACAAAACCTAGTCAGGTCAGCTTCTCTATAAAACCCAATATTTTAAGAGCATGCTATGGTGTGAAGTGCCAGCCTTCATCTTCATTCCAAATAAGATTCTTGATGTATCATATCTCTCAAATATATACTGCTCTGAAAAGAGCTCACGAAGAAGGATAATTATGGTATCGAGATCCATGCTCTCATGACATTTTTGAAGCTTAGAATTCATTGTGGCCAGCATTATACATGCTGCTATTTCATGATCCTTTATGTGCTTATCCCATACCTCATGTTCATTAGCATCGGTCTCAGCGTCAGGCTCATCAGGGAGGGGCTCATCTAAAACATAAGCTATTCTTTCGGATATGAGGACTATCCTAACTGCCTTGAACCAATCAATAAAGTTTAGACCATCTAATTTGTTATCAAGAATAGAGTGTAAGTTTATGTTTGGATTCATTATTCAACCTATATATAAAATAGAATTTGTTTAGACATTGGCATGTGTACATGCATTTAATATAAGGTCTTTAATTAAACACATAATTTCCTACTATTTTATCGATATTTAAATAGCCCCTTCTATTCAAATTCGAGAAATTTGGTCAAACAAATTTTCCTTAGTAGGTAGCATCCATAGCCACTCATCATGAGCCTCATTATCATAGGTCAAGTCATAACAATATAACCATGGTTGGAACCTGTCCATTTGCATCTCTTGTAATTGCTAATCTATTTGAGTTCTCTTCCTCAAGATGTGCGTACCCAATTGTACGACTCCTCAAATGTGTCTCTAATTCATCATTAGCTCCAATAATATAGACAACTAAACCTCTTTAGTTAAGGCATTAACCCATTTAGTCTCATGACTAAACACATGTTAATGGAAGGCATGTTGTACATGTGCCTATATCCGTTAATAAGGTTCGTATCATGACTTATGATGAGAAGACATTTTTTTTGCCTTAATATTATTTTAGGGATTTCATTGGTGCCACTGGTCTTGCCCTAGTCTAGGTCTTATACGATGGATATGATTATGAAATATCAATCCTGGGCTATTAGGATTATTTTCTCTAAGGGAACATGCTCTGACTGGTATATCATAATCATTTCATTATGCCAAGACTCTACATAGCATGTAAAATAAATAAGGTCCATGTTTAAGTTCTTGCACCTGTGTCTACACGTTTTAATTTAACAACTTAAACTACGTTTGTAAAACCATACGTTGAATAGATTCCCATACTAGAAATCGACTAAGTCATAAAAATCCCTTGGGTATACTTGAATGTAATATCAATGGTAATTTCCAGGTAGGAGAGGCCCCCTTAAAGTGAATGAGCAACATTGTCCATTCCTGGCCAAAATTACCATTGGTACTTTGATTCATTATACAACAGATAATTAGGATTTAAAGATTTTGTTCTTTAATTAAGTGAAGTATGGGATGACCCTTAATTAAAGCATTTACCCGTGTGGTAAAACATTGCCAATTTTATAAGATAATCACCAATACTAAGTTTGAGCAAAACCTTAATCTAGTTATCACATCTTTTTCTATAACAGGAATTGAAACCTAAGTCATGCATACATACTTTAATCATATAATAGAAAATCACATTTTAACATATTATTATCAATCTTGCATAGCATAAAAGCAGACTCTGATATCACTGTTGGTTAATCAAGACAGTAATTAAACATGCATAGGTTGCAAGGTGTAATTTCAAAAACATAAAATTAACTTAAGGATCTCCTAAGCATGCCATGATTGAAATAATCTAAGTTAAAACATTCCATAGATGCTTTTAGGTTTATAAAACATATAAAAGAAACCTAGCATCTAAAGTCTAAAGCATTACTACTTGATGCGTGCTTGATCTCTCTTTTAGTAGCTGCTTTCGCTTTGAGCAATTCTAATGGCATAAGCTTCCAAACTAGGAGAACCTCTATGACTTGATCCACACGGATCTTCACCGACCAAAACCTCAAAGAGGTAGAACCCGTCGATTGACAGTAGTTGCTAGACCACTTGTAAATCAACCCGAAAACCAAAATCGAAAGCTCACTTAAACTTAGAGCCTTTAAAGAAATCTTTAATTTGTTTAGAGAAACTCGTGGAGGATCTCTCACAACAAAAGAAGAGGAGAGTAGAAATTAGAGAGAAAAAAAGCTTAAAGTTTTTTGGTGTGTGTTAATAATGAGAGGCATGAATGCCTATTTGTAGGGAAAAATGGGGGAGTGTTAGAATCCCCTTCTAACTCTACATGAGATGGGATAAATCCCATCCCATGTATAAAGGGTCAACCGCATGGGTCAGGGTGACCCACCGGTTGACTTGCGTTCCTCATGAGGGAAGCCGTGGTATGCTTCCCTCATATACCGTAAGCCCAAGCTTGTGCTGCGAGCCAGCTCAAGCGCTATCATAGGCAGCGCTTACATGGGCCCCACCTTGAACAACCTATGTTTTTAGTAAACCAATTAATAATTGTTCCCACTGATTTCACAACCTGTATTTTCGATACAAACCCAGTCCATAGGTTCTTTACATGGTCCGATAAAGACCCAAAGTGTGTGACCTCATAGGATCCCAAAGTATAGAGCCGCTAGAGGTTAACCTAACCTTGACTTCCCATTTGGGAACATTTAGGCTAAGTGTTCTAGATTGTTATGAAATCCGATAGCTCTAGACGATCAAATGGGCATTCTAGCAAAGGCATATGATCCCGCGATATAGGAACATCACGTGCCTGTGACTTAATCCGGCCATGTAGTAGTAACTAGTACAATACACTCCTTCCATTAGGTTATGTATCATCCAGTTTATTGAGCTCGGATTAAGTGTCAGCTCATGTAATAGCTGTAGCTATCCTGGAATTAGACTTGTTCACAAAGAACACCACTCAGCCATTTTGTATCTTGATTGATTAGAAACCCGTTCCATCAATCATATACTCTGATAAGAGGTTTATGAGAGTGTTACTTCAACAAGGGGCCCTAAGGTACATCTCCATTATATTACTATATCAAGAGCGATGGATCCTATCTTGACTACACAACTTACCAATATGTGATCATCGCTATACCCGTAATCACTCGTATCATCCTGATCACCAGGGTATGAGTAAGTATGACCCAAAATATAACAACTCCTACATAAGGTAATCGGTATCTCAAGTCTAAGGATACTCGTACTGCTACTGCAATAAGACATGAAACTAACACATGGATATAGTTATTTCCGAGTGTCTTATGGAGCTCTCCAATGTATTACCCGAATACATTCATGTGTTAACTCAAGGTACCACCTTCAGCTCATGAGATCTGCTTCTTAGAACTAGTTTGTGAATATTTTATCGAACTTTATTTTATTTTCTTGTGATATTCTGTATCCACACATTCATATAAACATAAACATACATCCTTGCAAACATAACACATTTCATTGAATGGCTTTAAAAAGGGTACAAGTTTTCCAATGATTTGAGTCCTGCCGCCAGTTAGCCTAGAGCTAGTTTTCTAACTCGCGGTCCCTCTATTCCTTACCATGTCCTAATTTTTGCTTGAGCTACCCTTTATGGGTTTTCAACTCAGTAGACATTTCTGACTTTTACACAAGAATGGTCCTAATTGTTGCCCAGGTAGCCAAGTGCCATCTGGCAAACTGGTTTTTCTCTCTTTTTTGGTGTACTACTTTTGTAAGTTTATTTCTTTTATTTTTACATGGGGTAGCGCTTGAGGTTGTCTTGATTGATTGGATTGACGAATTCGTTTCCATCCATGTCTAGGATCTTGGCAGCTCCTTTGCTCAAGATTTTTCTTAATGACATAAGGACCTTCCCAGTTTAGGTTAAACTTTCCCCATTGGTCCACATTTGAGGGTCTCATTTATTTCAGAACTAAGTCTCCTGCTTTTAACGGTTGGCTTCTGGCTCTAACCCGGCCATTGTATGCCCTAGCTATGCGTTGTTGGTATATCTGCAAATGATCCAGCGCCTTTAGCAGCTATTCATCAATCATGTTCAACTATTCAAATCTGGCCTTTGCCTATTATGACTCTTCTAATCTCACCTTCAATGCTACTCGAAGCCATTTCACTTCCATTTCCACTGGTAAAACTACTTCCATCCCATATACTAACGAGAAAGGGGTTTGATTGGTGGGAGTTTTGATACTCATTCTGTATCTCCATAATGCGAATTGCAACTTATCAGCCCAGTCCCTGTAGGTAATGACCATTTTGCTCAAGATTTTCTTAATCGCCTTGTTGGCTGCCTCTAACACCCCATTAGCCTGTGGCCTGTATGGTGATGACCGATAGTGCTCAATCCCATATTTCTTTATTAGGTCTGATGTGGCTCCTTAGAATTGAACCACCCCATTATCTGATACGATGTGATGTGGGATGCCATATCAAGCGAATATATGCTTTTCTATAAACTTGGCCATCTTCTTAGCAGTGATGTTGGTGTAAGATTCGGCTTCCATCCATTTTGAAAAGTAGTCCACTGCTACTATAATGAAGCGATGTCCATTAGTCGAGTTTGACCCAATATTGCCAATAATGTCAATGCCCCACACTGAGAATGGCTAAGGAGCAAATAAGCTATGGAGTTCAGATGGGGGTAGATGACTGATGTCATCGTAAATCTGGCACTCATGGCACTTTCGTACTTTTGATATGCAATCTATGACCATTGTTGTCCAATAATACCCTTAGCATTGTATTTTCTTAGCCAGTGCTATCCCATTCATGTGTCGACCACAATCCCTCACATGCATTTTATCAACAGTGCCTCTTATTTTGTGAGACATCTCAACAACATCCCTTCTAATGTTCGTTTGAACAAATCCCCTTCTACGAGATGGAACTGAGTCATTAGCCACCGTAATGAGGTTCTTTCAGAGTCTGTTGCATCTTCTGGGTATTCCCTGGTCTGCAAAAATTTGAGGATGTCGAAGGACCAATTCCTGATAGCTTGTTAATCCTCTCTTTCCACTAGGTAACAGTAGAAGGGTTTTTTAGCCGTTTGTAGTACAACAGGTTTGATTGATTGAGTTCTAGGGCCCTCCCATATTGATGATAATGTAGTGAGTGCATCTGCCATTTGGTTTTTATCCCTAGGTACGTGTTTGAGGATGCATTTGAAAAATTTTTGTGAAATTTTCCCTACAGCTTCCACTTAGGGACAGAGTGATTCTTCTCTTATTTCCCAATCGCCAGAGCTGAGTCTCCAACCACTGATACTTCTTTTGTCTGTGCCTTTCGAAATGACTCTAACCCAAAAAGGTAAGCCTCATATTCTGCCCCGTTGTTTGTTACTAGGAATTCCAATCGTTTGGAAAGGGGTATAACTTCATTTTGCGGTGTTATTAATACAACACCTAGACCGGCTCCATTCCTATTCATTTCACCGTCGAAGAACATTTTCCACTCTGCACCTACGTCCTCTATCAATGCTAGTTGCTCATCTTGAAATTCTAGATTTTCAATGTAATCGGAGTCCAAGGGTTGATTTGCCAAAAATTTAGTGACTGCTCGTCCCTTAATGACTTTTTTGGTTACATATTCGATGTCGAATTCAGATAATAGCAATAACCATCATGAGAATTTTCCAGCTAGTGTTGGTGACTGGTAAAAGTACTTCATCGGTCTATCTTCACGATGGCTTTTATATGATAAGATTGGAAGTATTGTCGTAGCTTCTTTGACAACCAAACCATTGTTGTGCAGATTTTCTCCACCAAGGTGTAACGTGACTCATACTTGAGTAATTTTTTTCTCAAGTAGTAGACTGCATGTTCACTTCTATCTTCGTGTTCTTGTACAAGCATTGCTCCAACTGATGATTCCTCAATTACTAAGTATAAGATTAGGGGCTTTCTAGGCTCTGATGGGTGGAGGACGGGTGGGCTTAACAAGTATTGTTTGATTTTTTCAAACGCTACCTAGCACTAGTCGTTCCAAACTACTGGCTGGTCCTTTCGTAGTAATTTGAAAATTGGCTCGTAGATGGTTGTGAGTCTGGCGATAAATCTGCTTACATATTTTAGAGACCCTAGGAAAGACTGGACTTCTTTCTCAATTTTCGACGCGAGCATATCCCTAATGGCTTTGCTTTTATCAAGATCCATCTCAATTCCTTTTTGGCTGACTATATGCCCCGGGAGTTTCCCTGATGTGACCCCAAATACGCACTTTTTTGTGTTCAAACCAAGATTATATTTCTCGATTCTGGTGAGAAACTTGTCTAGGATAGCTAGATGTTCCTCCCTAGTGTTGGACTTCCCAAGTATGTCATCAATGTAAACTTCCACTTATGGATCATATCATGAAGGAGGGTTATGACGACCCACTGATATGTTGCACCAGCGATTTTCAAACCAAACGGCATTACCTTGTAGTAGTATATGCCCTATTCAGTGATGAAAGCTATCTTGATCTTGTTAGTTATTGCCATTAGTATCTAGTTATTGCCCGAGTAGCCATCCATGAAAGAATACATAGTTGCGCTTGCTAAGCTGTCGATCAGTACATCGATGTTGGGTAGGGGGAAATCATCCTTCGGGGAGGCTTTGTTCAGATCCCTGAAATCCATGCGGACTCTGACCTTTCCATCTTTCTTTGCTGCTGGGACTATGTTGGCTAGCCACGTCGGGTATTTAACCACTTCTAAGAATTTAGCTTCAATCTGCTTTGCCAATTCAGCCTTGACCTTTTCTTCCCATTTAGGCCTTAAGCGACATAGTTTCTATTTTACCTGTCTACTCCAGGCATGTCTTCGTATGACCAAGAAACCACTACCACGTGATGTTTAAGTACATTTGTGATCTCTCCTTTTCCTTCAGGAGTCAAATCATTCGAAATTGTTACCATTTTTGGTGACTCGTTTATACCTAAGTTAATTTTGTTTAATGATGTATCATGAATGTTAAAGATGTTATGCGTATGATCATATGAATGCATGGTGACATCAGGCAGAACATCAAATAAGTAAGCAAAATTATCGTACTTCATTGAATGATTCTCATAGGCATAATTGTCAAAAACATCAGAA
Organism: Euphorbia schlechtendalii; assembly: GCA_949673415.1. Lineage (NCBI taxonomy): Eukaryota > Viridiplantae > Streptophyta > Magnoliopsida > Malpighiales > Euphorbiaceae > Euphorbia > Euphorbia schlechtendalii. The sequence goes on from CATIWQ010207652.1 coordinate 15,355, forward strand.
ATATTCATTATTACATCCTCAGTTTCCTCCTCCAGAAGCGGAGGGGCTTCAGTTGTGGTAGCAGCAGGTGCGTCGGTGGTAGGTTCTGCCTCGAGAGTGGTCTGTACCAGCTTTTCGGCGAGGAGCTTGATAGTGCCTGGTAGATCTTGGTCTAGTGTACCGCCTTTATTCATAAGCTCGTTAACAGCCTTAGTGAAAGTTACCATCGCATCTTCCAGTTTTCCACCTTTCTCATATCCCTCAGTCAGGGTTATTGCCATGATCGGTTTCTCTTCTAGTTCAGCCTTAACAAGGGACTCAATCAGCTTGCCGGTCGTGAAGTCAAACACATTATTGAATATTTCAAGTCCCTTGACTTCCTCCCTATTTAGGATTGTTGGTTCCAGCTCTCCTAGATATGCCTTAGTTCCTTCCACCTTGCAGACGCTTACCATGTTACAGAACATGGGCTATTTGTGCTTGTACATTTTCATGCTTGGGTTGAAACCTAGACCCAATCAAGGTGTGATAAGAATAGGATTGATGGCCTTGACAATCCCCTGATGATATTTTCCCAAGCTTTTTCAAGGATGAAACCCTGTTTCTTCATTTGAGTTCTAAGGCTTCCATGGAAAAAATGATATCTCTTTGGGGTTCCAAACCCTTTCTTCTTTTCTTCAGTGGCTATCACCACCCTTAGACCTTGCATTGTTCTTTCCTCAAATGCCGCTACTGCTATAATTGATTCCTCATCAGCCTAGATCGTCACCGGCCTCCACTTGTGGATAAGTTTTATCTTTCGATGCAGAGTGGAAGGGACTACCCCTATCATGTGGATCCATGGCCTTCCCAGAAGCAGAGAAGAAGTTACTAGAATATCTAGCACAATGAACTTCACATTGGAGGTCACTTCTCCAGCGGTGACCTCTGCTTCAAAAGTGCTTACCACCCCTCTCTTCGAATCATCATAGGCTCGGATCATTATCGGATTTAGCAAGTATATCCTCCCTTATCCCTAGAAAAGGTAGGACCTTAAGAGGATAGATATTGAGGGCCGAGCCATCATTAACTATCATGCACGGTATTGCCCGATCAAAAATCTGAACTTTGATGAATAGGGCTCGATTGTGTAACCCTAGCTCCTGCGGTAGCTCTGAATGATCAAAAGTTATAGAGGGTATTTGAGGGGAGTAATTCCTTCCCTAATTGCAGCACACATCTCAATCACCAAGGTTGTGGGTGTAGCAGGCATTTCCATCAACCTTTTCACCAGGCCCATTCTGTGCTTCTAGGATGTCTCGTGCAGCCTCTAGATACTGTATGGCCTGAGTCCCTTTTAACTTATTTACCAAGGGATCTATATCCAGCATGTCTTCATCCACCTTTGGGGGCAAGGGTGGCTCTGGCTATTCCCTTGTTGTTTCCTTCGGTCTGGAGTCATTGAGCTGTACAGTCTCATCCCTTTTGAAAACTCTACCACTTCGGGTAACCCTTAGTACTCCATTCTCAATCACTCTCGTTTCTTTAGAATTGACCCAAGGGTACTAGTCATATCCATTCTCCGCTTGGCTGCATCACCCCTTCAGCTTGTAAGAATATAAGTTTATAGGCTTCTTCCCATCAGAGATGATCTGTCCCTCAGTCGAGGTTCCTTCTTCGGGTTTCTTTTTCCTTCTTAACTTAGGGACATATGCATCGAGATCAATGGGCACCCTCACTAGTGCTTTCCCTGATTCCACCCTCATTGTGTCTTCCCGTGGTTTACCTCCATCTGTGAAGAGCACTTCTGCCAATGGATCTCCCCCCATGTCTTCACTCTCATCAGACACTATGTTAACCACTAAGTTAGACCGAGACAACATCGCTAGCACAGAACTAGTCGGTATTCCCGTTCCCATTGCATGGATGTTACGATGTCTGAATGTGAACTCCCTATCGAGGTGATGAGCATGGTATGATAACTCATCAAAATCTGGTATAGTTAACCTCAATAAATTGTAGCGATACCATTCTCAGGATCCCCCTACTATCAACTGTATTGCAAAAGGCTCAGATGGTCTTAGTACCAACACTAGATAGATAAAAATCCACCGCTTTACGTAGCCGGTGAGCGATTCTCCTTCCCTCTGTACACAAGTGAGAAGATCTTGCATGGTTTGTTTTGGAGGTTCTAGAAATGCAAACTTCATCTGGAAGTCTGCGGAGATGTAGTTCTAATTGCTCTTGGTCTCAACTAACTGAATTTCATACCATTGACTTGCTTCCTTTACTAGTGAGCACGGAAACAATGTAGCTATAATATTTTGAGACAAGCCCTGTGCTCAATATAGGATATAAAACTTGGACAAGTGAGAAGATGGTGCATCATTCCTGTTAAAAATTGACATTCCAGCTAAGCTAAAACTGGCCCTTGGGAATTCTTCCCGTTCTCTAATCCCCAGATTGCTTGATTCAGATTCAAGCATCTCCATCACATCATTTGAGTCCATCCCCGACTCAATCGCCATCACATACTCCCTTCCTTTTTAGCCAGTGCTTCTCTTGACAGTTCCCTCCCTACGCGAAGTAATGTAGGTTTCTGGCTGGTAAATACCAGCACCCTAGTAAGGTTGAACTCATCAGCTTTAATCTTACCCCTGCACCCTTCGCGGTTGGACTCTTCCTCTATCATCTTCAAAATTCGATTAGGATCGCTTCCTGACCCAACCATCATCCCAAATTCTCTAAGTCCTTCAGACAGGCAGCTCAGGACCTTCCGCTCTTCTAGCCTGGAGTTAATCATTCCTACCCTTGCCTCAAAATTCAGCAAAGGGTTATTCTTCATGCTTGGCTTCAGTGTAGTCTCATGGATGACCTTGTCAGCCACCAGTTTCTGAATAGCTTTTAGCAGCTCCTTGCAGATATTTGTTCAATGTCCCACGGCCACATGATAATGGTAGTAATTATTCTTCTCTTTCGGCTTGGGAGGGACATGCTTCTTCAAGCTCTCTAATTGATTAAGTTCACGCAGCTTGATGAACAAGAATCCCAAATTAGCAATGTATGGCGAGATGCCATGATATTCTTCTTTTGGCAACCTAACAGTGGCTACCTTCTCTTCATTTACCAATTGTACTACCAGTTGCTTCACCTTCACCTGCACCGGGTTGGAATCATTCTTCCTATAATAGGGCTTAGCAACCTATTGCCCTGTTTCTGCCTCCATGGCTTCATACCGCTCTATCTTCTTAGCTCGCACAAAAACTTCCTGACTATGGAAAGTCTCAAACCCTAGCCTCTTTCGATAAGATGGTAGTGCACCATCTAAAAGCTTAACGATCATCTCCGGTAGAGATAGGCAAGATTGAAAATGTACTTGTGTAGCCATCCATCTCTCGAAATAGGGCTTGGAGCTCTCCCCCGGTTTCTGCCTCACTACCTCCAGATTCTACATAGTAGTGACCATCAGAGTATTAAAGCCATAGTGGTTCACCATCGCCTAGGATAGGCATCCCTAATCATAGGCTATGTCCATTGGTAAGTGACTGTACCACTCATTTACGAGGCTTCCCAACGTAATGATGAACAATTTGTCCATCATACAATCACTGATCCTTAAAGCCCTCATCACGTTTTAGTAATGCGCGATATGAGCACGAGGATCTATATTGCCTATGTACTTTTTGAACTAGGGCATAGCAAAGGTCAGCGGAAAAGTATCCTCATCCCTAACTGTGGGCTGCACTGGGATCGCAACCCTCTGCCCCTGCAACATGAGTAGCTAAGAACTATCTCTAGAGTTTAGCCATTCCAGGCTGTTGAAGGATACTGTTTGGGGTCTCCGAGAAGCCCCCATACTGCGAACTCGGGTAGTACTACCCCTGACCCTGAAATGTCTGAGAAGGTTCACCCCAGCTGGGCATTGTGGGTTGAGTCACCCTTGAATAAAGGGAATGTAATTAGAAGAGGGCCTGATTTATGAAGGCCCTGCCACCCTTAGTGCAAATGAAGCATGCCCCAGTTACCTTTGGAAAAATTGGACACCCACCCATGGCTCATACACTATCTACGACTGACCCTGCCTAGAGCTGAACTAGTAGAAGTTAGGGGCACCTATTGTAGAACTTGGAAATAAAGCAGCGAAAGATGACGATCCCTCTGGTACGATTGTCACTGACATTTGGCACTACATCATTCACCCTCTTCTTGGGCTACCCAGTTCTAGTGTGGTAGTTGGCATTCATTGTAGTAGCAATCTCAGCCCGACATTTGGTTGGCTTGTGGGTTCTGACCTACCCCGAGAGCCTGATCATTGGTCACTTTCTCTTCTTGTTGATGAGCCATGTTATGGAAGCTACGCGGAGTGTTTTGTTCTGAATCCAAGCTAGAGTTGGTGCACGGAACTCCTTCTTGGTGAGCCGTGGTTGGGGAGATGTGGATTAGCCTGTGAGAAGCCCTATTCTAAGCCTTTGGTAAATCAGCTTTTTCCTGGATGAAATACACACGGAGATTGTTAGGGAATGCGTGTAAAATCATGATGCGTGAAATTTTTAATGTTATGGATGTGGAAAAAAGGTTAGCATACCATGATGCAAGATAGAAATCACTCACAAAAAGAGTAGAATCGTTAGTCCATGCGATAAATGAAGATCCATTGGTTTTGAGATTCATACTCTATCTGAGGGACAATGTGAAATGAAGTGACCTAATTACCTGTGTGGTGATAAGTCAAAGGTTTGATAACTAAAGTTAGTTCTCTTGGTGTTCGGGTGACCAGTGTGACATACCCTAATGAAAAGTGATCCAAAAATGTATGGAAATAACTACCTTATGCAGCATATTGATGAATGTTTTAGTTCTTTTACCCCATTGGGGCGACGTCTTAGATGTTAGTGGACATCATCACAAAAGGTATGTGGTGATGCTTGAGTATTTAGGGTGAAAAGTAGGGTTTTAGGGGTAAGTTTTACCTAGGTTAAGACATCAACTGGGATATCCTTTGTGTTCATGTTTGCCTCGTGTAGGCATTTGGTGTGTACAATCTCCCCAGCAGGGCTATACGTTGGATGCCAAGTGGACATCTTATAAGGATTTGGGTAGGTTCATCTTAAGAGTCAGACATCATGTGGACATCATGTTGAATGATGCTACATGATTCTAGTTGGTTTCATGTTATCCTAAGGTGACATGATCTCAAGTGTCAACTAAGTCTTAAGCATGAATGACATCAGATCATGTTTAATATGAGTGTGAGTGTTCAAGTGTCTGCACTAAGATTCATGGTTAGCATGGAACATTTTTACAATGCATGATGAATCAGAAAGCAGTAAACACTTATCACATAGCACACAATATCTTTCTTCCAACGATACAACTCCTGCGCATAGGGTTTTTGGCTAGTCTCTATCCTAAGTTTGGTTCATCTTAGTACCGTGAGGATACTAAGGAGCGCACCTATAGGAAAATATAATGCGTGATCGCTTGTTTGGATAACACCCTAGGGAAAATGCCTATGACTTATTTACATGAGGGTTTATAAATGGGTTACTGATGTAGAAGGTTCTTGTTGCACTGAAATACACTCCAAGCCTCTCCCCAAATAGGTTCTAACGAGGGAGGTACATGCGATATGGTAACAAGTGCTCCACTCACTCAAGTACTATCTTTTCTTAGGGAGGCAGATTAGTACAAGAGAGAGCTTCGCGGTAATAGGGGTACCTTAGACTTATGGGTTAATCCCTTCTACTGCAATGTGTTAATATGAATATGTCAAAATTAAGAGAAAATGGAATAATGTGATCAATAATTTTTAGCACTTATCTAAAATCTAAAACCTTTAAAAGAACAAGTTTAAGAAAAGTCCCTAACAGAGTCGCCATTATGAGAGGGCGACACAGAGCGATGGGCCGAGAGCGCGATTTCATAGGCACGGTCCACCGGGTTGTTTGAAAAAAAGTGCACCAGGTTAGGGACCTGGGAAAAAAGTTGAAAGATATAGCAAAAAATGTTTTAGATTGGTTCAGACCCGAATCTCTGTATCTTAGTAGGCCATTCCCCAGACGTTAAGCCTCACATGACTCTAATTCCTAGAAAGAGCAAATCTAGGTGGCTACTCCACACTAAGAGACGGTAGATTGGGGTACGAACCAATCTAAAACATTTTTCGCTTTTTCTTTCAACATTTTTCCCAGGTCCTCGACCCGGTGCGCTTTTTTTCAAACACCTTGGTTGACCACGCCTATAAAACCGCGCTCTCTTAGCCCATTGCTCTGTGTCGCCCGCTCACACCACCTAACATGCATACAAGGAGTGGTCTCTCTCATGCTCGGTAATGCATAAAACATTTTCCTTTTCTTAGAGCTTCTCTCTCAACATGTCAGTAGACTCCAAGATCAATGCAAAGATTTCCTACAGCAAAGAGGATACCAAGATCAAAGACACATTTATATACCATGAATACATGCATATTTATTTCTATTATAATATATTTTCATGAATCATATCACACTATACATGCATTATATAGCACAAATACTGAATGTTTTGTAGGCCAACCCACCCCGCAAATAGCATCCTGGGCCACAAGCAGATCTTGAGTCATAAAGAGAGCCATAGAAATACACTCTGCCTCTCGTAGAGGAATCACAAGAAAATGTCAACAACACAAGCCTACATGGGCATCGAGCCACAAAGTGAAATCAATAACATGAGTTCATTATGACGAAGTAAAATGAATGAGATGTTCGCTATCCTCGATTCCATGAAGACTCCTCTCATTGGTCTTGAACCATAGGTGAAAAGAAGTCCTCTTATCGAAGCACAAGACACCTTCCTTGAACTTCGATGTTGTGCCACCAACCCTCTCCCTAGCAACAGCACCAGGAGCCTTCTTGCTCGCACTCACAATGTTCTTCTTACTCTTCTTCTTCTTATTCTTCTTCTTTAAGGGTAATCAATGGAAGATGCAACAAGCACGTGAGGGTTAGCTAACAAAAATATTGTATTCAGAAAAATAACGGAAGCTGGACATATTTGTGAAGGACCACATTCTGAACAATGTCCAGAAGACTTGCTCGGAGAAATTCAACCTCGACTAGCCCATGTGACTCGCTTGGTTGACACACTAACTCTAGATCCTCCCTCAAGACCATCATCTCCCACTAGATACCGAGCCATCTCCAAAGAGGGCCATTTACCAAAGTTAGCTTCTCTAGAAACAACACATGTAGCACATATAATGTGACACTTGTTCTTAACAAAAGTACTAGTAGGTAAGTAAAGACCGTACCTGAAGAATTATGAAGTAATCTCTGATGTGTGTCAAATCAACACTCATAAGATCGAAATGAAGGAAGGTTTCCATGAGCCCTACTGCAACAGGCGAATGTCCAAGTGCCATTAGAGAGATAAGCGACATTAGTCAAAATGGGGTGACTTCTAAGTTAACCTTGCAGATGTACTCGACCATGAGTAAGAGAGCGACTATATAAGGCTAAGCCAAATGATCATGAGACGTACCCATACACCATGGCAGCACAACATCTTGTCAAAATCATGCTATACTCTACAAGATGAAGGGTGTAGTCGACTCCAAGTTCCAAAGCTTGAACGAGTCCGTAGAGGAACCAAAGATGAACTACAGGATAGCTATGGGTAACCACCTAGGTCAAGGAGTCTCGAGAATAGTTGAGAGTTCTTCAAACATAGGGCATATATGTAAAGTGGCAAAGCAAAACACATGATCAAGTGGATCCAAAAAGATGCGCATGCCTAAAGAAATGTGGTGTTTAACGGGCGTGTACATAGAAGCGCAGGTTCTACAACCCTAAGTGAATAATTTTTTCCCAATCATCATTGCCAAAAGATATTGAGAACCCTAGAAGCACTTGGCTATGGTTAGCCACCTCCAAAAGTTGAAGAAATGAAGAAATAAGAAAATTTCAAAACATGAGCCTCACCGGTAGTAAGGCTTCCTACTTCCTTAAAAAAGGAGCCTTAGAGGGAGATAGGAGCCTCATTAACAGAACAAGAGTCTCTCCAACAACAGGGGGTCCCAAAGCTCTCTTAGACATGGGCCTCATTGAATTTTTGTAGCAACATCTATATATACTTACAGGCGAAAGTAAAGAAGGGGCCCCCTCGGTCCTAGGGTTCTCATTCATCATTTGAGTGATGAATATGTCAAGAAAAAATGCAAGATAAAAGGATTTTAATGCAAAGGTTACCAAGAACATGCAGAAAAATTGCAATAATTGGGAATTGAAAGCATGCATTCATTAAAGCCTAAAAGATTCAACATTTAAATGTACGAATTGAAAGAAGAAATGCTACATTTACTGACCATCAAGAACATATATTATTTGAGTATGAAATAAGAATGGTTCATACACCAAAACTAACGGGCCAAACAATGCCCAATCAATAATCATAATATCGGTTAGTCGTAAAGGAAGACCCCGTGATGGAAGAGCTTTCATCAACATCAACCTTGTCATCATAATCGGATTCCTCCCGAGATCTCAGAATAGATGGAGAATACCCAAGGCTCTCAAAAACCTTACCTCGACCTGAAGTGCAGACAAAGCATACCGTGCCAACGTTTCCTCACTAAACAAAGGTATCCCTCGGTGTGGCATCACCAAGGGACGGACGCACCATGGAAGCATGTAGAGGATGCATGCTCTATTGGTTAATCTAGACAGTAATTGAACATGCAAATGTTGCAACGTAGAATTTCTAAACCTAAAATTAACCTAAGGATCTACTAAGCATGCCATGATTGATATAATCTAAGTTAAAATCTTCCATAGATGCTCTTAAGTTTATAAAGCTTATAAAAGAAACCTAGCATCTAAGTTTTGAACATTACTAGTTGATGCGTGTTTTCTCTTTCTTTGGTAACATTGTTCCCTTAGAGCAATTCAGCAGAATTTTGATTCAGTAGAATTTCGTTAGCATGAGCTTCCAAACCAGGATAGCCTCTACGATTGATTCACACGGATCTTCATTGACTAAAACCTCGTTGAGGAGGAATCTGTAAGTAAATAGCAGCTGCTAGATAGTTCAAAGACCAACCCAAAACTAAACCGAGAAGTCTCACTTTAGAAAGAGCCTTCAAAAAAATTCTTCTTTGTTTGGAGTGCAAGATCTCGCACAATGAACAAAGAAAGAGATGTCGAACTCAGAGAGAAAAGCTAAGTTGAAGTGTGTGGAATAATGAGAGAGGGGAGGCCTTTATATATGGAAAATGGGGAGTGTTTGACTCCCCCTCAAACACAAAGTGGATGGGAATATCCCATCCCACTTAGCGGGTTAGCAGTGTGGGTCACTAGGACCCGCTAGCTAACCCACGAGTCTCTCTCACAAGGCAAGCCCTTGCGGGCTTGCCTTGTGCCGTAAGCCCATGCTTGTGGGCTGCCCACACCGCAATGAGCTTCCAGCTCACTAGCATGTGTAGGCTTACCTTGCACTCTAGCGGACTGCGAGATTTTCAGCTCGCGGGGCAGCCGTGTAGGCTCATTCTAAACAACCCGTGTTGGTTTGGGGACCACTCGTAATAGGAAAATTCCCTTCCACCAATCTGTGAAAATTTTCCCTATTTTCTCTTTATTCCCTTTAATTACCAATTCGGTCCAACAAATTAATAATTCTTCTAACGAATTTGACAACCAGATGTATAGACCCAATCTATAGGTTCTTTACTTCATCCGATAAAGACCCAAATGTGTGACCCCATAGGATCCTAAAGTATTGAGCCGCTAGAGGTTAACCTAAACTTGGCTTCCCATACAGGAACCTTTAAGATCATTGTTCGAGATTGATATGGAACCTGATAGCTCTAGATGGTCAAATGGGCTTTCTAGTAAAGGCGTATGATCCCCCAATACTTGGAACATCATGTACTTGTGACGTGATCCAGTTTTGCAGTAGTAACCAATACAATAAACTCCTTCCATCAGGTTAAGTACAATCTAGTTTATTGAGCCTAGATTAAGTGTCAACTCATGTAATAATCGTAGCTATCCTAGAATTAGACTTATACATGAAGAACATCACTCGGCCATTTTGTATCAAGAATGACTAGAAACCCATTCTATTAATCTTTTCCTCTAATTAGAGGTTCATGAGTGTGTCACTTCAACAAGGGGCCCTAAGGTACATCTCCCACTATTTCACTATATCAAGAGTGATGGATCCCATCTTGATTACTCGACTTACCAACATGTGATCGTCACTATAACCGTAGTCACCCGTGTCTTCTTGATCTCCAAGGTATGAATAAGTATAACCCAAAGTATAGCAACTCCTACACAAGGTAACCAATATCTTAGGCCTGATGATACTTGTACTGCTACTGCAATAAGACATGACACCAACACATGGATATAGTTATTTCCGAGTGCCAGTCTTATAGCGGTCTCCAATGTATTACCTGAATATATTCATGTGTTAACTCAAGGTACCACCGTCACCTAGTGAGATCGATTGCTTAGATTTAATTAAAGGAGTAAGCCTACACATGCTAGTTTGTCCGTTCCATTGATTTACATTCTCAATAGTACTATGACTAGGTATATTTAGACTATTCATAGTAACACGTATGTGTAGTTCTCACACCACATAGCTCCCACTATGTCCTAGCACTTTTATGGTATGAAGTGACTTTGTCTCATCATTGCGCATATACATATTTAATACTATACATATATGATACTAGAGAGATACATAAATTAATTGAAAGCACTGATAAGCAATAAAGATGCCTTAATTATTATTAATAATAATCTGAAACCATTTGTACATTATAGTAATAAAGATATATCACCCTAATTGCCTCTAGGGCATACATCATGTCCAACAATCTCCCACTTGCACTGGAGCTAATTACCCATGTGCTTCATGCCATACTCATTAACATGCTGGTCATGTTTAACCTGTGTCAATGGCTTAGTTAGCCCATCCGTTAGATTCTGATCCATCAAGATGTGTTCTAAATTTATATCTTTTCTTACTACCATCTCCTGAATGAGATAGTAATTTCTGAGTATATATTCATTTCTGTGATGAGATCATGGCTCCCTTGCCTGAGCAATAGCCCCATTATTATCGCAATAAATCGCTATTAGATTTACAATGCTTGACACTATAGCAAGATCACTAATAAATCCATTAAGCCAGACGGCTTGCTTAGCTGATTCGAAAGCATCTAAATACTCAGATTTCGTGGTTGAAAAGATAGTCGTATCCTGTTTGAAACTTTTCTAAACAATTGCCCCTCTGTTTAACATTAACACATACCCTGGTTGGGACTTTTAATCATCCCTGTCAGACTGAAACCTCACGTTGGTGTATCCCTTCAAAGTGAGATCACATTCTCCATATATTAAAAACATATCCTTAGTCCTACGTAAGTACTTAAGGATAGTTTGAACGACCATCTAGTGATTCTCACCTGGTTCAGATTGAAATCTGCTCGTGATGCTCAACGCATGTGAGATGTCAAGCCGAGTGCATACCATAGCACACATGATGGAACCTATTGCTGAGGTATATGGTATTCCATTCATATGCAGTCTCTCCTCTTGTGTTCTCAGACACTTAGATTTAGAAATCTTAATTTCAGGAGACATTGAGAGATAGCCCTTTCTTGATTACTCAAGGTTAAATCTAGCCAAAACCTTGTCTATTTATGTACTTTGTGAAAGACCTAGAAGCCTTTTGGATCTATCTCGCTAGATCTTTATACCAAGTATAAAAGCTGCTTCTCCAAGGTCTTTCATGGAGAACTTCTTGGATAACCATAACTTAATTATCTAAAGAAAAGGAATATCATTTCCTATCAGTAATATGTCATCGACATATAACACAAGGAAAATGATTGCACTCTCACTAGCCTTCTTATATACATAGGGCTCATTAGCGGTTGACACAAAACCAATTTCTCATATTGTCTCAGCAAACCTAATATTCCAACTCCTCGATGCTTGCTTATGTCTATAAATGAACTTCTACAACTTGCATACCTTTGAGCCATCCTTGGATGTAAAACCCTCAGGTTCTGCCATAAACACATCCCTGTCCATGTTCCCGCTAAGGAATGTTGTCTTAACATCCATCTGCCAAATCTCATAATCGTAATGAGCGATGATGGAAAGGAGTATCTTGATAGACTTCAGCATGGCTATCGATGAAAAGGTTTCATCATAGTCAATGCCTTCTTTTTTACTGTACCCTTTTGCAACCAACCTTGCTTTATAGGTAACTATGTTACCGTTTATGTCAGTTTTCTTCTTGAAAACCCACTTGTATCCTATGAGCCTAATCCCACTTGGAGCATCAATCAAGCTCTAGACTTGATTTTCATACATGGAATCCATCTCTGACCTCATGGTTGTAAGCCATTTATTAAATTTTGAGCCTTCCATTGCCTCCTTGTAAGTCCTGGGCTCATCATCTTCCATAAGGAAGAGATGTTTATCTTCAGTGATGAAAAACCCATATCTATCGGGAGCGATTGGAGCCCGGCCTGACCTATGCAATGTTAGTGTTATAGTAGGCTGTTCCATGCTTACGCTATCTTGTGTAATATGTGTAGTTATAATCAATTGATTATCTATTTGATGTTCTTGAGTGCCTAACTCAAGAATGCTCCCACTAGCTTTCACAAGTATATGTTATTTCTCGAGGAATTGAGCATTTCTAGAAATAAGGACTTTTTATTCGTTGGGATCAAAGAAGGTATTAGGGTAACCTACAAACAGACACTTGTCAGACTTAGCACATCTTATCTGAACTTGTCCTCTTTACGCAAGTAGGAAATCCCCAAACTCTTAGGTGTGATAGAGCTGGTTTGTTACCATACCATAATTCGTATGGAGTTTGATCAACTTATTTAGAGGGCACTCTATTTAGAATATAAACTGCTCTCTCAAGTGCATAACCCTAAAAGGATTTGCTGAGTTTTGCTTGGCTCATCATGGACCGAACCATATCGAGTAGGGTTCGATTCCTCCTTTTTGACACACTATTGTGTCAGGGTGTATAAAGAGGTGTCCATTGGGATAAATTACCATTATCCCTTAGATAAAGGGTTTTGATACTTTCCCCAAGTTGTTTATCTACTTCAGTTCTGAATCTTTGAATTTCTCAAAAGTTTCAGACTTGTGCCTCATGAGGTACAAATAACCATATCGCGAGTAATTGTCAATAAAGTTTATGAAGTAGACGAAATCCTCATGTATCTAAAAAGTCATTGGACCACATACATTGGAATGTATTATTTAAAAAGTACTGGTGGCATGCTATCCCTTTTGTTTGAAAGGTTTATCTATCATCTTCCCCTTTAATCAAGGTTGGCATGCATCATAGGATTCCCATTCCATTACGCCTAAGTCTCCACATTTGTGTAACTTAGTTAAGAGAGTCTCATTTATATGGCCTTGATGATAGTGCCAGAAGTATGAGGATTTCTCATTATATATCTCAATTTCTTAGTAATGTTCATATTTAGAATTTTGGTTTTAGTATCTAGAACATAAATTCCATTCACAAATATTCCACAAGCATAAAGAACATTATCATGTTGAATTTGACATTTATTATTAGAAAATAAAATTTTGAAATCCCTCTATTGCTAGAAGTGAGAAATACTTTCTTAGAGGTAGAATAAATATCATAGCAATTATTCGAAATTAAAAGTAGGCCACTATGCAAATGAAGGCTATATGTCCCTACAACTGCTGCAGCAACCCGTGCTCCATTTCCAACTCTTAGGTCCACTTCCCTCTTTGCAAGCCTCTTACTATTCCACAATCCCCGCAAAGAAGTACAAATATGAGTACTACAACCAGTATCTAATACCCAAGTAGACTCATAAGGAACTGTTTAAAAACTCTCTATCATGATCATACCTGAAGTAGATGCCACACTTGGCTTCTTCTTCACTTGTTCAGAAATCTAAACCTTGCAATCCTTCTTCTTATGGCCAAACTTGCTACATCGAAAGCCGACATCTACAATTCCTTTCTTACTTTTCTTCTTCTTACTAATTTTCTTCTTTGCACTCAGACCCTTTCCAAAATGGGACCCACCCTTGGAAGGTTTAGTTTTCTCAATTAAAAGTAAAGCCTTTGGATCTTTTCGAATTTTAGGCTCTACCAATTTCAACATATTGACCAACTCGGGCAGTGTTGCGTTGATCTTGTTCATATAATAATTAGTCACAAATCATGAATAAATATTAGTTAATGAGGCAAGAATCATGATCCATGAACAATTCATGATCCATCACAAAACCCAGTTAAGTCAGCTTCTCTATATAACCCAATAGTTTAAGAGCATGTTGTGGTGCTGAAGTGCCTGCCTGCATCTTCATTCTGAATAAGTGTTTTGATGTATCAAATATCTCTAACCTAGACTTCTTTGAAAAGAGCTCACGAAGATGGACAATCATGGTATCGAGGTCCATGCTCTCATGTAGTTTTTGAAGCTCGGAATTCATGGTTGACAGCATTATACATGCAGTTGTTTCATGATCTTTTCTGTGCTTCTCCCATGCCTCACGTCCATTGGCATCAGTTTCAGCATCAGGCTCATCAAGGAGGGGATCATCTAAAACATAAACTATCCTTTCAGATCTAAGGACTATCCTTACCACCCTGAACTAATTAGTAAAGTTTGAACCATCTAATTTGTTGTCAAGAATTGAGCGAAGGTTTATATTCGGATTCATTTTTCAACCTAGACATAAGATAGAATTTGTTTAGACACTAGTATATGTATATGCATTTAATATAAGGTCTTTAATTAAACACATAATTCCTACTATTTTCTCCATATTCAAAGCCCCTTCTATTAAAATTCGAGAAATTTGGCTGAACCAATTTTCCTTAGTAGGTAGCATCCATAGCCACTCATCATGATCCTCGCTATAGTAGGTCGAACCATAACAAGATAACCATGGTTGGAACCCATCCATTTGTATGACATGCAATTCCTAATCCATTTGAGTTCTCTTTCTTAAGACGTGCGTACACAATTGTACGACTCATTAAATGTGTCTCCAATCTGGCATTAGCTCCAATAATATGGTAAAGTAATTCATTTTGGTCAAGGAATTAAACCCATCTAGTCTCATGACTAAACACATGTTAAGGGAAGGCATGACGGGAAGACTAGATTATTATTGTTGTGGGGATTTTATTGGTGTTACTAGTCTCGCCCTAGTCTAGGTCTTATACGATGGATATGATTATGACAATAATAATTTCAAGCTATTTGGAAGTATTAACCCTAAGGGAACATGCTTGGGACTGATATATCATAATCATTCCATTATGCCAAGACTCCACATAGCATGCAAAACAAACAAGTTTGAGTCATTTCACCTAGTCTATAAGTTTTTTTAACAACTTAAACCATTTTGTAAAACTATATGCGGAATACAATTCCCATACTAGAAATCAACTAAGTCATAAAAGTCCCCTGGGTAATTTTGAATCTAATACCGATGGAGATTTGCATGTGGAGAGGCCTCCCTTAAAGTGAATGAGAAGTCAAGTCCAATCCCTGCCAAAATAATCACGAGCATTTTGATTCGTTGTACTACGGATAACTATGATTTAAAGATTTTGTTCTTTAATTGAGTGAAGTACGGGATGACCCTCAATCAAAGCATTTACACGTGTGGTAAAACATTGCTAATTTATATGATAATCACCTAGAGTAAGTTTAACCAAAACCTTAATATAGTTATCAAATCATTTTCTATAACAAGAATTGAAACCTAAGTCATGCATATCATACTTTAATCAATTAATAGAAAATATCATTTTAACATATTATAATCAATCATGCATAGCATAAGGCAGGCTTTAATACCACTTTTGGTTAATTAAAATTGTAATTAAGCATGCAAATGTTGCAGGGCGGAATTTCAAAAATTAAAATTAACCTAAAGATTTCCTAGGCATGCCATGATTGATATATTCTAAGTTAAAACGTTCCATAGATGCTTTTAGGTTTATAAAGCTTATAAAAGAAACCTAGCATCTAAGTTTAGAACATTACAAGTTGATGCGTGCTTTCTCTTTCTTTTGGTAGCGATGTTCCCTTAGAGAAATTCTGTAGAACTTCGTTAGCACTAGCTTCCAAACTAGGATAACCTCTATAATTGATCCACACAGATCTTCACTGACCAAAATCTCGTTGAGGAGGAACCCAATAGTAAACAGCAGCTACTAGACGACTCGAAAACCAACACGAAAATAAATCGAGAAGGCTCACTTTAGAAAGAGCCTTCAAAATAATTCTTCGATGTTTCGAGAAACTCATGGAGGATTTCGCACAATGAACAAAGAAAGAGATGTTGAACTCAGAGAGAAAAGCTAAGGTGAAGTGTGTGAAATAATGAGAGAGGGAATGCCTATATATAGGGAAAAGGGGGAGTGTTTGACTCCCCCTCAAACACAAAGTGGGATGGAAATCCCCTTATCCTGTGCGCTAGCAGCCCACGAGCTTTTAAGCTCGCTGGGCCACCGCGCAGGCCCCACTCCAAACAACTTGTGTTTGTTTGGGGCCCACTCGCAATGGGAAAATCCCCTTGCTCTGTTCTGTGCAATTTTTCCTATTTTTCTCTTTATTCCCTTTAATTATTAATTCGGAGCAACAAAATAATAATTCTTCTAACGAATTCAACAACCAGATATTCTCGTTATAGACCTAGTCTATTGGTTCTTTACTTAGTTCGATAAAGACCCAAAGTGTGTGACCTCATAGGATCCCAAAGTATTGAGCTGCTGGAGGTTAACCTAAACTTGGCTTCCCATCCGGGAGCTTTTAAGCTTAGTGTTCCAGACCGATATGGAACACGATAGCTCTAGATGATCAAATGGGCTTTCTTGCAAAGATGTATGATCCCCCAATACTTGGAACGTCAAGTGTTTGTGACTTTATTCGGTTTTGCAGTAGTAACCAATACAATAAAGTCCTTCCATCCGGTTAAATACCATCAAGTTTATTGAGCCCGGATTAAGTGTCAGCTCATGTAATAGCCATAGCTATCCTGGAATTAGACTTGTTCACGAAGAACATCACTCGGTCATTATGTATCAAGATTGACTAGAAACCCGTTCTATCAATCTTATACTCTGATAAGAGGTTCATGAGTGTGTCACTTAAACAAGGGGCCCTAACGTAGATCTCCCACTATATCAAGAACTCCCATCTTGACTAATGGCTTACCAACATGTGATCATCCCTATACCCGTTATCACCCTTGTCATCCTGATCGCCAGGGTGTGAATAAGTATGACCTAACTTATAGCAACTCTTCCACAAGGTAACCAAAATCTCAGGTCTAAGGATACTTGTATTGCTACTACAATAAGACATGACACCAACACATGGATATAATTATTTCTGAGTGTCTGTCTTATAGTGGTCTCCAATGTATTACCCAAATACATTAATGTGTTAACTCAAGGTACCAACTTTAGCTCGTGAGATCGGCTGCTTGGATCTAATCCAAGGAGTAAGCCTAGACATGCTAGTTTGTCCATTCCATTGATGTCTTGTCTCGATGAAACTATGACTAGGGATATTTAGACTATTCATAGTAACACGTATGTGCAGTTCTCACACCACATAGCTCCCACTATATCCTCACACTTTTATGCTACGAAGTAGTCACAGGCTTTGTCTCATCAATGACTATATATATATATATATATAATACTATACATATATGATAGTAGTGAGATACATAAATTAATTGAAAGAACTAATAAGCAACAAAGATGCCTTAATTATTATTAATAATAGTCTGAAACTGTTTATACATTATAGCTAATAAAGATATATCGCCCTAATTACCTCTAGGGTCTTACATCATGTCTAAAATGTTTGGGCCTCCACGCCTCAACTTCCTCACCTCCTCTAATCTGGCACACATGAGCTCTCAAAGTAGAGGCCTCATTCTGGGCCATCTAACATGCTAACAGGGAGTAATCTCTCTCACTCTCACTAATGCGTTAAGAAGCTATCTTTTGTTGAAGCTTCTCCCTCAACACGTCATTAGACTCCAAGCTAAACGCAAAGACTGCCTAAAACAAAGAGAATACCAGAATTAAAGACACGTTTATACACCATGCACTCATGCATATTTATTTCTATCATCTTATATTTTCACACATCATATAACACTACACATGTACAATATAGCACAAATACTAAATGTTTTGTAGCCCAACACATAGCGTCCTAGGCTACAAGCAGATCCTGAGTCACGAAGAGAACCCTAGCAATATGCTTCACTTCCTGTAGAGGAACTTGTCACAAGGCAAGCCTACATTGGCATCGAGCCATAAAGTGAAATCACTCACATGGGTCAAATAAGACATAGTAAAATGAACAAGATTTCCATTATCGTTGAGTACAAAGACTCCTCTCCTTGGTTTGACCCATAGGTAGAAAGATGTACTCACATTGGTGCACAAGATTCCTTGCTTGAACCTCGGTGTGACATCACCACCCCTCTCCCTAGTCACAACAACAAGAGCCTTCTTGCTTGCACCCACGGTCTTCTTCTATTTCAAGGGCGCTCCCTAGAATATGCAACAAGCACACGAGGTTTAGCCAACAAAAATAAAGTATCAAAAAAAATGACTGAAGTGGGGAATACTTGTAAAGGATAACGTCTAGATGACCTGCTCAAAGAAATCTAACCTACACTACCCCGAGTGACTTGCCTAGTCGATGCATAAACTCTATATCCTCTTTGAAGGCCATCATCTCCACCATATCCTGATCAATCTTCTCCCTCACTATTAAGGACATCATCCTCACCATCGAGGGCATCGAGGCCATCTCTCATAATCTATAGCAATAAAGGCTAAATAACTCTAATTCAGAGCGAGAATCTCAATACCATGGCTAAAAATGTACAATATTTAGTCAACATGGTTAATCAAATAGGGCTAGAAGGCATTAACTAGAAAAAGTTGTGGGATAGTCCTACTAGCCACAATAATCATGTGCCAACAGTGGTTGCATGCCCCATGTACCACTCCAAGGATGTCAAGCACTCTATCACGAATCAAAGATCTTCTACCTCCTCCCTTGCCTCTTCACCTCACCCTAAACGGGGGTGATCAACCAAGGATCGACATGCATATGTGAACGACAAATCTTCATAGACACCATGCCACAATGAGGTACTATATCAACTTCAAAAATCAAAGGAAAGATATGCTTGCACGTGATAGTGGGTCCTAAAGTGGCAATGTTATCCATTGTGAGTCAACAACCTATTATAAGTCAAACCCATCTAAGAGGCAATCAAAGAGGCGTTTGCCCCAACACACTCCGAAAAGTGAGGAGGAGGGGTCACTCGATGGTCAAAGGCACAAATCTGCACAAAACACAAAGAATGTATCAGTACACGTATAAAGATAAAAAGATCCCACGATAAGCATATATTAGTATGATGATGTGAGGGCTCTCAAACTCATCTTT
Organism: Euphorbia schlechtendalii; assembly: GCA_949673415.1. Taxonomy (NCBI): domain Eukaryota; kingdom Viridiplantae; phylum Streptophyta; class Magnoliopsida; order Malpighiales; family Euphorbiaceae; genus Euphorbia; species Euphorbia schlechtendalii. The sequence goes on from CATIWQ010207652.1 coordinate 34,825, forward strand.
AGTCCACGAATAGAGGTGTCGAGCTTAAAATACTTCTCACCCAAGCTGACCTGGGGCCCATTCTTCTCCCTAATATGTTGAGGAAAGATCGAGTGAACTGATCAATCTCATCACCAACTATCTCGTAACAAATAATCCAATAATCATGCATATGAGAATAGGACAACTTGTCCTTTGACCCAATCTCAACTAAGACCCCAAGTAGCTCCCTCACTCTATCTCCTACATGAGGGGAATATTGAAACCTCCTGCAATACACGTCAAAATGGATCACCTCTATATTCCATCTCAAGCCACTCATCCCCACCACTTAAGAAGGTGTGATGGTCAACTCTCTGATAAGTAGATGGAAGGTGTGAGTTATCTCATATCACTATTGAACTAGAGCATACAAAACTAACCTTGAGTTTCCTATAACGAAGGTAAGAGAGATGAAATCAGCAAGAAAAACCTCGCTGCTACCATAGTAGGCCAACCTTGAATAGTATTCCACAATCCTCTACAACAACTCAAGGATCTAAGAGTCTCTAAAGTAGGCTGATAAATGGTATTTCAAAGGCAATAAGCGCAAAAATCTGAATCAGGTAAGTAGTCTACTGTACCTAATTTTTCATAATAATATTTGCACATCGCTTCATCGAATAATACATAGAGAGATGAAATTAGCAAGACAAATCCCATACGCTCAAGCGCGGCTACCATAGTAGGCTGAATGGAACTCCACCATCCTCTGCAACAACTCAAGTATCTAAGAGTCTCTAAAGTAGGCTGAAAAATGGCATTTCAAAGGTAATAAGTACAAACATCTGAATCATGTAAGTAGTCTACTTTACCTAATTTTCACAATAATATTTGCACATCACTTCTTAGAATAATACTTAGGCTTTTTTTATCATATCATATTCATATCACCTCTATGTCGATCTATATTCTATAGGTTTTCATAACAATCTCTACTTTATTCATACACATGTGACATAAAGTACATAAAAAATATTCCATATTCAACAAATTCTTGTATCAAGTCTATTGCAAAAATATTCAAACATGTATATTAGATTTAATTGTATAATATGACTCTCATTTAATCATCTTCCTTCCATTAAGCTTACTCTACAATTTTGCTCCATTAAAAAATAAATTTTAACAAAGTTTATCCTCTAAATCATGCTTTTATACGTGGTTAATCATGATAAAAGTAATATTCTTCCCTCAAAAATGTTCAAATGCATCATAGGATCAATAAAATATCTCGGAAGTGCGACAACAGGTGAAAAACCAACCTACCTGTACCCTAGGGGCCTGAAGGCTCCATTTTAAGGGAGCCTCGGCAGTAGTAAGGGCGTCAGCACCCCCAAGAAGCACTGGCACCCCTCCCTATCACAGGGAGCTCTCGCGATAAATTCTAAAATCACTAGAACTCCCACGTTTCAACTCTTAATTTGATTATGTTTTTTTCATGTGTTCTCCAAATTCATCCAATTTCATGATTTCATACATTAAACACATCAAAATTTCAGATTTCATAGCTCAAATTTACAAGTTCAAAATCATCTTCCCTAGGTTTTTATTTAACCAAAGCTTAAACCAATTAATTTGCACTGATAAAAAGGTTTAGAAAAAGTTTACCTTCATCCATGAAGCATGATTCTCCTGAAATGCGATGGTTGGGACCTCCATTCTAGGGTGAAGCCTTACATAAACATCTCTTTTCCTGAAAGCAGTACCAGCTAAAATAGTATATAAATCTAAAAGAATTGTCAATTTCATGATTTATTACTTTTTCACATCAAATTTAAATTCAAAAGATTGAATTGTTCACTTTCCCACCTTGTGGTAAATTCAAACTTTTCACCGAAAAGTAGAATTTTTACTTTTTTCTAAAAAGTTAATCTTTTATCTTCCCCACATACTTTGAAGGTAAAATTATAAAGTGAATTTGCCTTCATCATGGTAAAATTGGTTACTTATCCTCATATCACCATAACATCATCCCGAGAACTATCCCATAACAAAAGTCGTATGTGTCTATTATACAAAGATAAGTAGTAACGTGTCATGCAATGCATCCAACCAATAGCCAAAGGTATAGTTCTGAAAGCCATTTTTTCACTTTTTATGAAAGGGAATGATGCATTCGTGATCACTTCATTGAGTCAACACATCACTTAAGACGATTTCTTGAATAGAGTTGAGTTGACCCAAAAGGTGAAAGGGGATGATGTATTTACGATACATCCACCTTGAGTCAACCCATCAACCAAGATGAGCTCCCCAAAAGGCAAAAGGTGATGATGTATTTATGACCGATCCACCTCGAGTTAACACATCAATCAAGATAAGCTCCCTAGCAGAGTTGAGTTAACCCAAAAGGTGAAAGTTGATGATGTATTTATGATAGATCAACTTCGAGTCAACACATCAACTAAAAAGAGTTCCCTAGTAGAGTCAAGTCGAACTAAAAGGTGAGAGATGATAATGTATTTACGATCGGTCCACCTTGAGTCAAGACATCAACCAAGATGAGCTCCTTGGCAGAGTTGAATTAACTCAAAAGGCAAAATGCTATGACTTATTTATGACCAATCCACCTCGAGCAAACACATCAACCAAGACGAGCTCCCTAACATAGTCGAGTCTACCTAAAAGGGGAAAGGTGATGATGTATTTACTATCGATCCACCTTGAGTCAGCACATCAACCAAGATGAGCTCCCTAGTATAGTGGAGTTGACCCAAAAGGTGAAAGGCAAAGACGTATTTATGATCAACACACACTAGAGAAAACTTTAATTTAGATTCAAAACTTCACTATAGTAGGAAAAACACACTACAATTTCTTATTTTTTTGTGTTCTTGAGCCTTCAAAGCATCAAAATCATCAAGAAGGAACCTTCGGTGTTGTACTCATGCCCTCTTTAGGTGGATTCTAGTAAAAAAGGTAATTCTTTGAGTTCCTAAACTTTTATATCTATTCAATTTCGTAATATTCTATTTCATTTTGTAAATTTGAAGTTTCGAAAGAGGGAGCCTCCTGGTGAAATAGGAGCCTTGCTAAGAAAGGGGCACCCCCCTTCCTTCTAGAGGGAGCCTTGACAAGCTACATGGAGCCTCACTTTTTCTCAAGAAAGTTACCTCTTTTTATCACTTTTATGTATATTTAACATTATTTTGATGTTCCAAGAGCCAAAGTTTTTCATTTTTATTGTAAAAACACACTTTTTATGATAATGGGATACTCAATTGTATTCTTTCCAAATAATCAAGCTCGAAATTAGTTCTTTCAAATCTCATTTCTTTTTCAAAATCATTTCTTTTCAAACTAACATTATTTTACACAATTATCAAGATCTTGAAGGGCTTATCAATGTTTGTATCTGTCAAACTCAAACTCTTTCAATTATTTTCTTTTAGTATCATTAATACCAATAGGAAAATTGATTTGATTTAATTTAATCAATGAAGATTACATAAGTAGTACGGATCCAAATTTCGGATAATTCTAGGAAGAGCTGATCCTGGTGGTGATTCCATTTTTTTAACATAATTCCCTAAAATTTTCCTTTTTCAAACTCTAAGGTTTTAATTAATAATATATTATTGAATGAGGGATTTTTACCAAAGAAGAGATATTATACCATCATATGATGTTCTACAATAATTTTGGATCTCTACCCATGTTTTGTATGGCTAAAGGATTGTGCTTTTGTATCCATCCACTTCAGGGATACCTCCTTTACCTTGGATGATTCATCGCTAATGGATTCGAAATATTCGCTAGATTGCCATATTTTGATCCTTTTTCCAAATCAACTGACACTCTTATATTTTCTTGAAGAGTAGCTTTACAAACTTACTTTACAACCTGCCAAAAGGAGGCTTCTTTTGAGTTAACTAAAAATGCTCGTGCAAACAACCTCTCCACAAAAAAACCTCACCCCACTCATACATGTCTAAGATCCGCTATGGGTGTTTACCTCATTGAAAACCTTAGCATGGAAAAAACATAATGGGAAAAAGAGTGTTACCCCATAGTTCCCTAGGGATTATCAAGAGTAAAAAATTCTAGTGGGAAAATAACTATGTCAAGGGAAAAAGAGTGTAACCACTTAGTCCCCTAGGGATTATCAAGCTTAAAATATTGTCTAATGGAAGCAATATTCCAAGTTCTTGGGATCTCCTTATCGTTAAGCCATTTCAATTTATATGTTAGAGGTCCAATTACCTCATTGACTTGGTACGGACCTTCCTAATTCACCGCTAGCTTTCTATAGCCTTCCTTGCTTTGTGACGCAATTAAATCTCTCAAGAATAGATCCCCTTCTTCTATTCAGGCTTCTTTGACCTTATTATTATGGTATTTTGCAATTTTAACCTTGTAAGCAACTATTAAGATTCATTCTCTCTCTCTCTTCTATCTTTTAAGCTATCTAGATGATGCAAGATTTTGATATCATCTTACTCCTCCTAGTAATAGAGATTCTATCATTTGGCACTCCAATTTCCACCAATATGAGCTCTTCGACTCCATTAATTAAGTATAATGAGGTTTAATTAAGTTATGGCTTAGAGTAAGAAAATTTGAGGTAAGCTGAGTAGTACATAGTTGATGAGATATAACTTAGCGAAGCTGAGTAGCTTTTATTTAATAAAAGCTTAGAATTCTTTAACACTTGGAATATTATGACACTTGTGCTTTTAACTTTGTTTGTGAAAGATAAAATATTCTTTTTGATACTTTTCAAGTAAAAAGCACCGAAATCAAAAGGGATATTACATGGTCCTCACAACCAAAAGGTGTTAGTACGGAGTGTTGGAGATTCCTCACAAGTATCCAAGGAAAAAAGGCATCTTCTAACATGTGCCATTTTTCCAGTGTCATCTCTTTACTATACAAAGTAAGCAATCCAACTAATTGCAAGCTTCCATGTTACATCTCACGCTCCACACTCTCAGAACGGATTTTCTTGAAGAAATGAGTTTTTGATGCATCAAGATTAATGGATTAATCTTGCGCTTCAATGTTCAAATTCTCTGTCTCTAAACATCCAACAATATGTTTCAAATGGGTAGATTTAAAAGCTGTGAAAAGAAGAGATATTGAAGAATAAGTTAGGATGAAAAGTTTGCAACGACCACTTCCAACACCTTCAACTACAAATAGAAGACTGAAGCAAATGTTCAAACTTGGTGAATCTTCTCGAATTTCTTAAGAGTTAAAAATACTGCCCAAGCAACCACAATATTCAAAAATTCTAAATTCAAGCGATCTTTAAGCAAACGCTCATTTTAAATCGGTTTATAAGAGAGAATCATATTAGCTTAGAGTCTAGGTAAGCTTAATACAATGTAAAATAATTCAACACTTTTTATAAGTTGAAATCTTGCATTTGTTTAACTTAAATTCTAAAATCCAGGAGTACGTGTTCTAGTTGATCTGAAGGATTATGATGATGCTTACTTGAGGCTTCTCAAAGAGGATGCGGCAACTGTCAATTACTTACATTGGGTGCTAGATCTTATAGAATTTAACAGGGTATCTGGCTATGAGACTACACAAGAGATCTGGAGGAAATTGGAAGTTACTTATGATGGGATAAATAAGGTCAAGGAGTCAAAGATCAATCTCATGCTCCATGACTATTCCATATGGGTGCCAGTGAGGGTATTAAATCCATAAATACCAAGTTCATTAGGCAAGGAATTCACCAAAGAAGACATGGTAAAGAAGATCCTTAGAATTCTCACTCTAGAGTGGGATGCAAAGAAGAGTTCCATCGAGGAAGCTCATGACTTAAAGACCTACAGCTACAATGAGCTGATAGGCACCTACTAACTAAGGAGATGTCCCTTAGAAAATATACTAATGACTCCAAAAGGAATAAAGGTAAGGAGAAAGAGGACAGAGCAATCATCCTTAAGGTTGGGTTATCTGAAGAATCAACACTAATGATTCAGATGAGCAAATGGTGCTTCTCACCAGGAAATTCTAGCACTTTATGAAGAAAGATGGGAAATTCAACAAAAGGAAGTTTCTTAGCAAAACAAGCCAACTAAGCACCTACGTGGAGATGAGAAAGGATGCAAGAAGGAACACAACAAAGACATAAAATGTTTTTGCTTTAGTGAGATGGTTCATATTTAATCGTCCTATCCCAAATCCAAAAAGAACAGATTTAAGAAGAAGTTTGGGTGGAAAAATGAGGCAATTACTGCCACATGGAGCGACTTTGAGGAATCTTCATCATTTGTTGAAGAGAAAACTGACTCCTTCAATCTTTATTTGATGGAAATTAAGAATGAAAGGGGTGAGAGCTCAGCATCTACTTCAAAGAGCAATTCATACACTACTGACTCTGAAGCTAAGTGAAATAAAGGGAAAAATCTGCAAACAGAGGTACATTTTGAAATCCCTTTGTAAATAGAAGAGTCCACCCTAGTACTCTTTGATGTGATGAAGCTGACTAATAAGTCTGACAAAAACATTAAAGAGTTAGTGAAGATCAAGAAGACACAATTGCTTCCTTATCTCTTGATATCCACTTTTTTCAAGAAAAAGCTGAATATCATGAATGTCATAACAACAAGCTCACTAAGAAATTAAATGAGTTGACTACTAAGATAATAGCTTTAAAGAAGGAACAGGTTCCTCCTCCAGCCAATAGTCCATCTTCGAGTAACCAAACTAGTAATTCTAAGGGGAAGAAGTCCTCTACAAAGAAGAAAGTGAGCCAACCTAAACCAAAAGCAGTGTGTGGCTTTTATGGGAAGGCTTGGCATGCCATAATAATGAGTAGGCACAAAAATGGCTTCTATAATGAGTACGACTGGAGTAACCTAATCACTGTTAACAAAGGGGGACCCAGCTCAAATCATGGGTACCTAAGAAAATGTAATTGTTTTGTAGCTGAGCCTAAGATCTGCTGATGACACTAGAATGTTGTATTTAGTTAGTGGATGCTCTAGGAATATGATGGGAGATGAAAGCTAGATCATCTCATTGGAGTGCAAAAGAAATGGGAGCGTTTGCTTTGGAGATAATGAAAGTTGGATGTGACTCTGTTGGTGTTTCTCCTTAAATCGAAGAGGTGTATCTAGTGAAAGGACTCAAGTTCAATATGCTAAGTGTAGCCTAGCTTTGTGACAAAGGGAAGAAGGTTACTTTCAACTCAATAGGTTGCTAAGTTATTGACTGTAAGATTGACTCAATTGTATTCTTTACTCCTAAAATTTATAATATGTATATGATTGATTTATCCCTTGGCTCTACTAATGTCTATCTCGTATCTTAGGAGGATTATTCGTGGATATGGCATAGTAAGTTAGGTCATATAAATATGAACATTATGTCCAAGTTATTTAAAAAGCAATTAGTTGATGGTTCACCTAATATCAGCTTTGAGAAAGATAGGCTTTGCTCAGCTTGCCAACTTGGTAAGTAGGTTAAAAAGTCACTTAGTCCTATAAAAAATGTAGTAACTAAGAGAACATTGGAGCTCCTCTACCTTGATATCTTTGGTCCTGTTCAACCTATGAGCATGGGGGGAAGATTCTCATTGATGGTAGTCAATGACTTCACGAGATTCACTTGGGTAGTTTTGTTGAGTAGCAAAGATGAAACCTTTGAGTCTTTAGTCAAACTCATAATAAGATAATAAATGAATTAGGAACTAAACTCAGTAGAATCTGAAATGATCATGGACGTGAATTTGAGAAATTTCATTTTGAAGAACTTTGTTCAATGCATGGTATTGACAATAACTTTTCCACTCTTTGTGCTTGTGAAAGGGTGATACAGAGAGGTGGGCCAAGAGGGCGCAAAATGATAGGCATGATCCACCAGGGCGTTTATAAAAATAAAGGACCAGGTCAGGGACCCGGAAAAGGTTAAAAAGAGAGAAAGTGAAAACATTTTTAGATTGGTTCAAACCTGAATCCATCGTCTCTTAGTGTGGAGTCACCACCCGGATTAGCTCTATCTAGGAATTAAAGTCCCGTGAGGCTTAACATTCGAGGGATGGCTCACCAAGACACAGAGATTCGGGTTTGGGATAAGTTGCTTATTTCTTATTGGATCACATTAAATTACATCTACAGAAAAATATATTTTCTTAATTATGCATATTCGCGTTTAGGTCATTTTTTGATTTTAAATGCATGATTCACATGTAGTGAAATAACAAACCATCCACAAAGTAGTAAATAAATGCAAAAAGTAAATGATGAAAAGTAAAAATCACAAAAAATTACAAAAATCGAGGGATGCAACTGCTCGCTAACCTATTAATTACATTTCCCAAAAAAATGAAATTGTGATACCCGAAGGAAAAATAAAATCCTAAACATACATCTAATCCTAATCTACCTGCATCTAGAAAGGTTAGCACAGGGGATATCACGTATGTTCGATTTTGAATTTAGTTATGCCCTTGTGGCCTAAAAAAATCAATCGCTATAATGTGTTTGTTATTTAAATAAAATAGTTCATTTTATTAACACATTGGTTTCTCATTTTAATTATTGAAATTGCTCGTACGGTAAATTGGTGAGGGCTGTTATCCGAGAATATGTTTTATTCCCTTCATGGGGGTGTTCTAACATACATCTCCTTATAATAAAGAAAAATAGCCGAAGAAGAATCACAATATTTGAATAAAATAAAAATAAAAATGATGAAAATCCTAGGTTCACAAATGAAATCAAAAGAAGAAGAACACCGAAAGCACGAAATTTAGCAATTCTAGGAATTTAGAGGCTTACCCTTATGGAATGAATCCACCTCGAAGATATCTGATCGGCCTTTAGAAGTCCTTCTCATCCTTTAGTTTAGGTAAAAATGTTGTTTTGAAAGTTCAAAAAATGTTCATCTAGTTCTTTGAAATTGAAGCAATTCTAAAAGCTATATTTTGTCTGAAAATTTTTCGATCCGTTTATCGAAAAAGTTCTGACTATTTATAGGAAAAAACTCAAAAATCCAAAAAAGGTAAGTTTTTCCGGCAAGGGGTGTCACCGGTGAAAATTTGGCGAGGCTGCTCCTCGCCATGTGTTTGGCGAGGTTGCTAAAGTCCTTGGCGAGGCTGCCTCGCTAATTGCGAAAATCTCTCCTTTTTTCTTAGCGTGCACAGTTTACTTGCATGCTGCCTTAGGCACATCTCTCTTTCTTAATTTCACGTTGGCCTAATGAATGAAAGTCAGTCTTTTGGTAAGCCGTATATAAGTAGCTGTTTAGTGTAAAAACAATTCTTTAATGACCGCACCGAAAGGTATGTATGGTGGAGGTTGGTTGAAGATGATGTTATACGGCATTCAGAACTAGTCTTTAAGTGAATGAATTCAATGCTCGGTCTAACCAAGTTCATCTTTAAAGTTTAGTTAGTTAGGTGGCTCTTATTTTTTCTTTTGACCGCCCTTTGCCAGTGTGACAAAACAAGCAATTGCTTTGACAAGTGAACTTATTACAATACAAAAGGGTAGTAGTCTCCACTTTAAGACTCTATTAGCTTCTTTCTCATTCTTGGCCCTTGTCAAATCAAAGCATTCACTATCGAATAGGCAATTAGACCACACCACGTGTCACACACAAACACCTTAACTGATGATACTACCTACGTTAAAATAAGGTCATCGGAAAGGGGAAGAAAGCCAGTCTGAGGCCTTTAGATACGGCTCTCTCAGGTAGGCTGTAAGAATAACTTTAGTTGAATCATCTGGTTAGGCAGTTGAAGCCCCCAGTACCTGAACTCTTCTTATGTAAGCAATCTTTTCTTATAAAAAAAGGATAAGGGAATTCGTCAGCTAACAAGCACAAGTGAAGCAGGTTCGACAGTTTCACAAGAAGGTAAGGTTAGACAGTGATGGGATAATAGACCAGCTGTTTACTTGACTCAGCCTTGTAATGGAAGGAAAGGTATCGAACTCAAGGTTCTCTTTCTACAATACGGGAAGAAAGAATGAACCCTCAAGGTAGTAGAAGGTGTCACCATGTAAATAAGACTTTTCACCGGTCAATCTTCATCTCCTCCTTTTGTCCAATGATTCCTTCTAATAGGGCATTCGTGAACAAGCGCCCTTCTTTCCCAAGTGATTCAGTTCTGTTTCTTCTTCTAGTTCATGTGCAGCCTACTCGTGAACAAGCCCTGCTAACAGCTCTTTGTCCGATTCTCTTCCTATTTCCTGATCGATGAGGATCATAACTCGATCGGGGAATATCAATATCAAAGGTATTCACTCCTGTCTCATGATTCACTTTGCATATGAGATGAATGAAAGAGGGGAATTTGGGAAAAAAAGTCGCTTGGCTAGGCTTGCCTCGCCAAAGTTTTTTGGCAAGGCTTGATTCGCCAATCCTTGGTGACGCAGGCCCTGGATCTAGTTTTCTATAGTATTTATTGAATTTTTTGTGCATTTTTATATTTTTTAATTAATTTTTGAATTAAAAGAATAAAATTAAATAGTTTTATTAAAGATGTCCTTTTGAATTCAGAGACAAGGAGGATTCCTATACGGATACATCTGGATACTTGAAAATTGTGTGATTCAAGGATAATCCTAAAAAAGCCATCATCATTGAACGTGCAAGCTAGTATAAAATCCCGCACTCACAGCTACCCCTTGTGTGATCATCGATGGTCGAAAAGCTAGGGATAGAGAGCATACATGACTAGTGTCGTTGGTGACTTCTTGTTCCCAATTGGTGATAACATAGGCCTTCCTCCCTGGCGTTGTGTCTTCGTATGGTTGTCCGTTTCTTTCTTCGAAATCCTTTAGGTACTTGGTGCCCCTTGTGGGCGAGTCCATCATTTCTTTCTGCAGCATCCCTGTTATTGTCAGCATTTGTTTTTCTTCAACTACGATTATCGTGTACCTCTTGGAACGATTAGAGATGGGTGCCTAAATTTGTTTCAAAGGCGATCTTGAATTTCCTGAGTAGGATGTTTACTTGTTCTCTATGGCAAATCAAGAAAATAATGTTAATGAATATTTCATGATGAATGTTTTGATTATTTGATTGAGTTTATGCGGAGCAAAAATTTTTTCTCCTTCAATAAAAAATTAAAACATTGAAGAATAAATGAATTAAATGAGTTTGAGGAATATTGGGGATATCCCGTGCATCATTCCGTAATGTTAGGAGGCTCTCATTGTAAAATTGTAAAATAAAAATAAATAGGTGGGGCCACTTATTTTCTTTATAAATAGGGCTCATCCTTCTTTATTTCTTAACTTTTCATAATCTTCCTCTCTCTCTAATGTCTCTCACTCTCCCTTCTCTCTAGCAAACATGTTATCGAAGGTCGCTAGCAGGGCACCCCGCTTCATCTCTAGTCTCACTCCTTAGCCTACAAATGATCCTGGCATATTTTCTGTCGATATTGACACCACATACGACTTGGCTGCAAGCGACACTATGTTGGGGTTTACTTTTACTTCCCCCATAGAGACGTTGGATCCTGGTTTTCCAGCTCAGCCTCACCTATCCCAGATCGAGGTATTTGCTAAAAATATTTTTATTTACCATTTTTAATGCGACTTTATCCTATTTAGGAACTAGATTGGAATTGAACATTGAACCATGTCGCGAAATTTTAGCCTAGAAAAAAAAAGACGAATTTTAAGTCCGCTGGAAATTTTTTCGGCGGAGGCAAAGAAAATCCGGTAAGGGCTTGGACCCTTGCCAAACTCCCTTAGGACCCTCACCAGACTCTCTGACAAGGGTCCTTCAGGTCCCTCGCCAGAAACGCCTGGTGCAGCCCCGAACACTCTTTAGATTTTTTCCAACGGCGCCTCTCGGAGCTTCCATCGCTCCTCTGCGCAATCTTTGTGTATATTTTTATTTATATTTTATTTTATTAAACAAAAGTAGATAAAAAAAGATTGGAAAATATTTAAAACTTGGAGTCCAAACATCTTTGGACCCGAATATCTTTGAAGAAAATAGTTGTTCAAAATATAATCAGACTCGGGTTCTAAATTTGTTTTAAACCTAAGAATATATGAGGATTTTTTTTTGTGAAATGTAAGAAGAAGAATGATTTGAATAAAATTCAAGATCCAAACATGTTTTGGATCTAAATTATTTAAGAAAATTGAAAGAAAATATTTTTGTTATTTTTCTCACCTTTTTTGCGTTTAATTACAAAATGCTTATTATTTGGTTTTGTTTGCAGTCCCCCACACTTCATCCTATGGGTGGATATTCTACTATCTAGGCATGGTATCGTCATGCTTCTTCTCACCCTGATCTCGTTCAGGCCATCAAGGCCATCGGTTTCCATCCTCTAGCCCGATCCTTATAACCTACATTATAACTGTATGCGACATCGGTTGCGCTTGCTCAGAGGTGGTGCGACATCTCACACACCTTCCATCTTTCGATCAGGGAGGTTACCATTACTCTCTCTGATATCGTGGCGATCACAGGTCTATCTTGGACTGGTACTGTGATTCGGTTCGATGCCCTCTTGGAGAGGTTTTTCAAGGTACCCACCGCTTGATATCGTGTTAGAGACTTACTCAGTGTTGACCCCAGAGGCTGGGCATTGAGTTACAGTGTGTTGTTTGATTACTGGATGGGTCGATAGTCTATTTCTGGGGTCGAGGTTCCACTGTATGTCCGTTCATTTTTTACCACCCTTTTGAGTGTGACATTTTTCCTGGTCTCGAACAGCGGGATCAATTATGGGTTAATCGAGCTTCTAGTGGACTTGGATGGAGTTAGTGGCCTTAAATGGTTGCGGGAGATCTTAGCGCAGACTTATTTTACCCTTGACTTAGTTGTTCGGGATCGTTTATGGGCATTACGTTGCTGCCCCATGGTTCTTCAATTGTTATTTGCTTACTTTGTGATTTGTGTACGTCGATTATTGATTGATTAACCTTAATTGACCCCTTTTTTTGTAGGCAAGGGCTTTCTTTCATCGATTCCTCCCCGCCTCGCAGTTTGCCGATTCTCCGGAGGGTGCTCCGTGTATGGCCCAGATCTGCTCGTCTTTCGAGGGGGATGCTTTGGATTCTGCTGGTTACTATCAGCATATTTGTGGGTTGACTCTTGAGTAAGTGATGGACCTCGTTTTAATGGATATGATCACCTTTTGTCTTTAAAATTATTCTGACTTTGTTGTTCTTTCTTTTCAGGTGGAGTGTAACCCATGGAGGGGTCTCCCAAGCTATCATATCGCAAAGGAGATCCGGTAAGACGTGGACCACCATCGCTTCATCCTTGAGGTGCCCAGGACCCGTGAGTGGTACTTGGGTGAGCGTATTCAGTTCTGGTGGACTAAGCTAGTATCTTGTAGGCGCATTCCGCCTACGCCTACCACCGGACTATTTTAGGTGCACTTGGTGATTACTGATCCTGAGGAGTGGCAGCTATTCTTTGAGGAACATGACATGAGACTCTCGGGACAGCATGATAACTATGAGGCCTTCATTCGGGTGAGGCTGCTCCCGCTTCACCCACCAACTCAGCCCTAGGAGGAGCGACCCTTTGCTCGAGTTAAGGGTCAGAGAGTTGATAGTGGTTTTGGTGCAAGCGCTAGAGGCACTGGTGTGGGATGCTGGGTATGAAATGTGTTAACTGTTTTATCCATGTTGATCCTATTTCTGACTGTTTGTCTATCTTTGTAGGAATTTGCCCGAAAGAGGGTTCGCGTGCCTGATTTGAATGCTACGACCGGGGGGGCCCAACACATCTTCCTCGGGCATTGTTGAAGGGAGATTTGCTATTCCCCTTGACTCCACTTTCTACTTGATGGGTTCCATGGGGACCTCGCGGTGGGTGCCCCTTCCCCCGAGCTACCACACGTTGGCCTACGACCCTTCCGACACTACTCACATGAGTTTTAGATTGAAAGCAATTTTTGGGGACGTCTTAACGTTCCTTTACTCACTCCTTTCCTTTTACAAGTCATACGTGAGGAGATAGATAGGGTGGCCCGACATTCCTTTGCATTGAGGGACCTGATGCTTTCACAAGATGGGTACCCGAGTATGTTGCTTTTCTCGACCTATCGTATGTGATGTATGAAATGTCATGTTTTTATGTACATGTATATGATTTTCGTGGTATGTTTTATGATTGTAGGATATGGCGATGAGGAGGGAGGAGTTCAAGCGACGTTAACAGGAGCTCGATGGTCTTTTTTAATCATTGGATATTAGCCATCAAGATCTAGATGCTCGTTATCATGACTATGAGGTTAGCCACCTAGAGCTGGGAGTCATTTATCAGGGTTTGGAGGCTTGTCACCAGAGTTTGGAGGCTAGTCACCAGAGTTTGGATGCTCGCCATCAGAGCTTGGAGGCCTAGTATCAAGAATTGCTATGGTAGAACACAACAGTAAAGCAGGCTCGAGCTTCCACCTTGGACTTTCCCCAGCCTCTTACCTTTGATCTCTATTCCCTGCTTGATAACCCAAATGTTAGGCCGCTCCTCACTCCAGATTGAGATGCCAATTTTCTTCACGCTCTGCAGCCTCTTCCTATGTCTGATTTAGTGGATGGTGCTTCTAAGAGACTAGGTCCTGTGGATTTTCAAATTTCCACCATGATGCCCCGAGATCCGGTGGGTGGAGATAACGTGTAGGAGGCTTATGCTTAGGAGTATTCCTTTAGCTTTTAGTTTTCCTCTTTTTAAACCAAAACCTTTTTAGATTGCTCTATCTTGTAGAATCTTTAAAAACATCAGATTTATGAAAGGAAAGGAGGATTTTTACCGTTGCGTGCCAGGTCCTCACATGTAGTGTTTTATTTTTTGAATATGCTTGCTTGTTTGTGAATGTTTTTTGTATATGCATGAATGAATATTAATGCTAATGTATGTGGTTAATGTGTGTAGGCAACACCGATCTTGAGGGATTTCCTTTAACTCTTTTCCTTTCTGATGTTGACCCATAACGAGTACCTTATAGTCTATCTCTGCACCGTTCGGGGACCCGATTGGCGAAGGATTGAGAGTTTTGGTTTGTGGGGTCTTCAATACCTTGCTTTCAAGCCTGTGAATATGGCCTTCATTCATGATGCTTTGAAGTTCTGGGATCCTGCCACTCATGTTTTTTGTTTTGCTAACTTCGAGCTTTGCCCCTTGGTCAAGGAGTTTCATGCTATCCTTGGCCTTCCTTTTCTGAAGGAGTTGACGTCAGTGTCTCTTGCGAGACTTTCCTTCGCCTTTCCTTCTTTCCAGTTTGGGGGTGAAGATAAGCTGAAGGGTTCATGGAACTTGGAGTCTACTGGGTGCTTTTTATCAGCTCCCCCTAATGTTGGTGGCTTCCGGGTTGATACTGTCTGTGAGCGGGCGACACGGAGCGGTGGGTCGAGAGCGCGCGGGGTTCATAGGCGCGGTCCACCGGGGTGTTTTGAAATCAGAAAAAGAAAGCACCGGGTCTGGGACCCGGGAAAAAAGAAGGTTTGAAAGATAAAAAGGCGAAAACGTTTTAGATCGGTACGAACCCGAATCCGCCATCTCTCAATGTGGAGTCACCACTTGGAATTCCAGGAATTAGAGTCCTGTGAGGCTTAACGTCCGGGGGACGGCCCACCAAGACACAGAGATTCGGGTCCGGGATAAGTTGCTTATTTCTTATTGGATCACATTAAATTACATCTACAGAAAACCGTTTTCTTTTAATTGTG
>CATIWQ010207674.1:0-29466 GCA_949673415.1 Euphorbia schlechtendalii
ATTAATGAAAATGCATTAGAAAGTGATTAGAACATGTAAGATAAAACTCTAGAAAGTATTAAATCAAAACAATAGGAATCTGGTATGTAACTTATATGAAGAATAAAAAATGTCAAAACTAGTAAGAAAGGTGGTAGGAAATCAGTATGAAGAATAAATTATGTCAAAATAATCTTGAAAAGTTATGAAAATGCATTAGAAATTGATTAGAACATGTAAGACAAAACTCTAGAAAGTATTAAATCAAAACAGTATGAATCTGGTACATAACTGGTATGAAGAAAAAAAATGTCAAAACTACCAAGAAAGTGGTAGGTAAGTGGTAGGAAACTAGTATGAAGAACAAGTTGTTTTAAGTTAATCTTGAAAAGTGATGAAAATGCATTATTAAGTTATTAGAACATGTAAGATAATTAATTAAAATTAATCAACTGATTAAGTTCAGGAATACTTTGAAGTGCATACTTCCAAGACTAATGAGAGTAATCAAAATCAGAATTAGTAGATGAATTTACAATTAAATTAGTCATCACTTCCTCCATTTCAATCTGTTTATTTCAATTTTCTCCAATATTTGTTTGGGTCATCTCTATATTGAATTTGCAAACATATATACAGTATAATTCTTTATTGGTGTATTTATATAGCCCAATGAAAATCATCACATCAATTACAACACAAAAATTGCTAATCTTTCTGCAACTCCATGGATTTTCATTCTCAATTGAAAATAAAAACGATCGAAAGTTAGAAAACTAGAATTATGTAGAGAATTTAAGAATTGCAGAGAGCAGAAAATTCGATCTAGAGAAAATCAGGGAGAATCGAAACAAGGAAGAGAGAATTTTGATGGAGAGAAAAGCGCGATGTAAAAAGAGGAAGAGATTGAAACTTGATAAAACAATGTATATATAAAACGTATAGAGTGAAAACTGAAACTTAAAATTTGTTATACAATGCAAACTATTTGGTGGAAGCTATTTTTGTAAATTCAGAAATCCTACATTTTTTACAATTTCCCTTATTTAACTCCAAGCATTTATTTATAAGAATAGTAGTAAAAACTAAATAACTAATTTGATTGAAAAATGTCACTAAGTATCAAATGTTTTCTCTTCCTCTATGATAAGATGAACCAAAATTTGAAAATAATGATTCAGATGACAAATTTTATTTAAAAAGATAAAAAAATTATAATACGATTATTTCTTCAAGTTTTTTAAGTGAAAGGAAAGAAAAAAATTAAAAAAAAAAACTCAAACTTCATGCGATTTTGTATTTCAAAATCATAGCTATTTGTTGTTAAACTGATATTCTGAATTACGAATACAACAAAATGGAAATTTTGTTGTTGAATAATTAATCAATGTATTACAATATAGACATAATTTTTTTATGAAAATATTATGATGATAGTTCTTTGTACATTGCATTTAGCATCGAAATAACATTTTTAAAATGTCAAAGAAAAAATTTAGTACCAAGAATGAAGATCAAACTTAAAATTTCTATTCTAAAAAACATAAGACCTCGTTCACATCTAAAATTGTTTATTCGAATAAACTAATAATCGATGCTAACAAATTTTGTTCCAAAATAAAGATGACAATATAAATCAAAGTATAATTTTATTTCAATTAACATTTTTTTCTAAATACAAAATGTGTTGGCATGAGATGTAGAATGAGTATATTTTTAAAAATGGAATAAAAAATTGTAAATACAAAATAGAGAATTAAAAAATAGTTTAGAGAGTGAATATAAAGTATAAATATTTGGATAAGTGATAATAAAGAATTTAAGAGAGAAAAAGTAGTTAAATGGAGAGAATTTAGGAAGTAGATTAGGATTGTGATAATGAAAAGTTTAAATAGTAGATTTACATGGCAATGCATGACAAGTTCTTTAGAATCATTCTATATACATGGTGCTCCCGAACTTCAATTGACCATTTACATTAGTGTCTTATGTTTTGGTTATACATGCAATAAGATAGAAGAAACCGAATTGAAGATAGAATGAACCAGTAATTTTCATTGATTAGAAACATAAATTTATACATGAAAGATATTAACTAAGTTCCTACTTATTTGCCACTAACAAAATGACTACCTTTAAATGAGAAAAATCAGCTATTATATACTTATCACATCTAATTTAAAATAAATAACTTCAACAAAAACTCTATGCCGAAATATTTGAAATGGAGGGTAGAACAACAAATGATTTAGAAGAGAATCATAAAGCTGTATTAGTATAACTACATCCATGAATCAAAGGAAATCAACAATAAACTTAGTACTCATGAATTGCATAAGCTAAATATTTGAATATAGAATCAAATTTTTTTACTATTTTTTTTTATTAATTTCCATTTTCAATTTATTCAATATTTTTTCTAGTAAAAAAATTCAATTTCGATTACTATGTCTATATTAATAAAGTGATTAGGATATTAATAATTTCTATATAAATTCTATATCCATTTCTATATTCGTTTTCTATATGATTTAATCATTCTTGTATCCATGGAAAAGCAAAAGAATACAAAGATAAAATAGTAGATTGAAATTTCACAAGAAAAATAGAATATGGAATCTTTTTACTTTCAATACAGGTAAACCTTTGCAAGTAGATGGGAGTAGCAACTATAACAAACAAGGTATTCCTTCTGTTGGTATAGCACTTGGAAATATGAAATTACAATGTTGGCCATCACAAAGTAAAATTATTGAACACTATATATATCTTGCAAGTATTCTATCCCAGCTTTAATTGACTGCTCCCCTTGCTTTCAGTTGTTTTTTCCTTATGTACGCCCAGTGATGAGAACCAATCAAGTTGAAGCATGCAAATTCACATATGCAGGCCCAAGACATGGCTCCCATTTATCACCTCATGGCAGCTTTCGGTCCCTAGCAGAATATCATTTGAATTTCAGATTCCCTAAGTGCCCCCGTTGCATTTCAAACTCTAATTTCCGGAACCCTTCCCGTCATCACATCATATGAAGGGTGGAGTCAACAATGAAAGATTCAAACACAAAACTCTATTTAAAGATTCAAAGTAGACTGAATACCTTTACTACAACTACTGTAAGTATAGCACATGCCCTCCAGAAAACTAAACTCGTTGGGAGTATAATGGCAATATTTGGTCTATCAAGTACCGAGGCTGAGTACTTGGCAATATTTGGCTTCATTGGAGATATTCTGTGAGCGATCAAATCCAATGTTTCAAGCCAGAACCAAACATATTCAAGTTCCACAAGGTGTTGGAGTAAGAAATTGAGTTGAAAGGAATTGTTGAAAATCCTAAAAAAGGGACTGCATCTAATTTAACAATAACTCAAATAAAACTTTTATTAAACAATAAGCTTACACGCTAATTTCTCGCTCACACACATACATACACTTACATTTTCTCTTTATATTTCTTTTACACTTACAATTCGGCACACGCCCTTACAATTCGGCACATTCCAATTGCCTATATATATATACACATACATCGTTAATTACGTTTGATCTAACTGTGAACATTTCTTTCTTTTCCCACGTATGACAGTTACAATATTATTAAACAGCGCAATAACTTTTAGGCCAATTGACAAACCTGAGAGAGCAATTGAAATTTACTTACAAACACACACTAAAGCACCAACAAGTAAATAAATGTGAATTGCTTACCAATATCATCGGTTTGGGTAACTGAAAGAGAGGAGACCAACAAAGAACCAAGGACTGGCA
The DNA here is from genome assembly GCA_949673415.1 of Euphorbia schlechtendalii. Taxonomy (NCBI): domain Eukaryota; kingdom Viridiplantae; phylum Streptophyta; class Magnoliopsida; order Malpighiales; family Euphorbiaceae; genus Euphorbia; species Euphorbia schlechtendalii. The sequence continues at coordinate 3,750 of CATIWQ010207674.1, forward strand.
AAAGTCCAATTTAATACCACGTACAAAAACAGTATCAATATAATTATGGCAATATAACGAGGCAGCAAAGAAAAAGGTATCTAAAAGCAACAAATTCCATTTGATAGATAATACTAATAATAACGATCAAAGATAAAAAAAAAAAAAAAAAACTCAAAAACCCTATTTAGATGCACAAGGTTGTGTTTCATCTTTTCCTTGCAAAATGCTTATTGCCACAAGAGCCATATAAGAATCATAATTCTAAAAGCTAACCTCGAATGTTTTACATAGAAAGCAAATGTTAAATATGGGAGTGGATAAATATTGACACAAAAAGGTTAAATTCAAAACCGTTCACCCTCTCCTAATATTTATTCCTAATGACCACAAGTTGGTATGTTCAGTTCAATTCAATTCAGTCAGATATCCTCACTTCAACTCCAAGAACATCCTTCACCATTTCATACGTTACGAATGCTATTGCGATGGATGGAACCACCTATACCATATACATAGCCACAATAACATCATCATTTCCAGTTCAATCCCATTTTCATATAGTATAGTTGAGATAAATTACGAGAATGACTGACCTTCACTGAATTGGGAACCAAACCCTTGTACAATGCTCCAAATCCCTCGTGCCGGACAGTTTTCCTGAAGGCGTCAACCATGCCATTGTACTCAAGAGGTGCTTTAGTTTTGCCGTCGCCAGTGACAACTGAAGCAGCATCCTTCCAGCCAACCATCTGCATTCTTCTTCTGATGACATCCAGAGGATAAGCTACTGTCTGCCCAACAGTTCCTGCTGCAGCTCCACACGCCAGCCTTGTTGTCACACTCAATTCATTGTCTTGAACTAGTCCGAACCGATTGCTTTTCAGCAACCAGTCTTTCAGAGATTCGTACACTGCAAAGTTTAGACCCACGTATGGCACCTACATGCACCACGATATATATAAATTTATCTCTTTTAGGAAACTGAAAAGCTCCATTTCCAAGCTTTTCCAGGTTGTTGTCTCGAAAAGCTATGGAAAACAATAGCAAACGGTTCCTAATTAATTAGTATTAAGAATCAAGATCAAAAATCCAATGCCAAAATATGTTGTTCTATTAAAAGTTTATGAGTGGAACTTTTCCTGAAACATGCTCTAAATAGATCATATGTGCATGTAAGAGAGGAAACTTGATTCTCAAAATAAGTATGACCATTGACCAAGTATATTTACTTACTACTCCTATGACAGAGGGCAGCCATCCCTTGTATAAAGCACGGGGACCTTCTTCTTTAAAAACTGTTGATAGAGCATGGGCAATTCCTCTGTACTGGCGTGGAGACTTTTCAGTCTGCAAAGAGAATTGACAAACTTAGGTCATTGACTGGACATACCATAATTAGAAACATTTAACCTCAAAACTGTACCTGAACAGTTAGACGGCCTCGAACCATGTCCATAGGGTAAGTAGCTGACATGGCAATGATTCCAGCACAGGCACCAGCTCCAAGTCGCAAAACAGGAGTAAGCTGGGCATCATCTGAAAGAGATTATGGGCTTCAAAAAAACAAAATACCAAATTTGTCTGCATATGATAATTATCATAAAAATAGTTGCCCTTTTGTTATCTCTATCAGTTGTAATAAGAACTGGGCATTGTAAATTATGATTAATTATGAAATGCCAAAATATCTAACTTGAGGATGCAAAGACCAGGAAGAACCTGTGAACCAAGTTCGATGCACAATAGCCCTATCACTTAAACATCAAATGATCCAATATGATATTATATTCTTAGCATTAGTATTACAAAATAAATGTGTGAACACCACAACAATCAATACATGCTTGTCAATAAAAAAATTGCAATCCTAACAGCTCAACGTGTAAATTTAGTTCATGCAGGGCATAAACAACATTGGACTAATAATTCTACCAACAGCTCTATTTACCATTATCACAGGTTGGAAAATACCAGATTTCCAGATGATCTGTAACTCAAGATAAATCCACAAGTACAATCAATGATCTAAGAAAGAGAAGAATAGAACTATCGTACCATTTCCAGTCTTCTGTCTGTAGATCCACAGAATACCCCTGTTCATAAAGAGGGTATGATTGGAAAAAATATTAGGCATATAACGAATAGAAAAGAAAGAAAAACTCAAAACCCATACGTTTCTTTTACAATACAGCATGCAGGTCCAAAACGCAAAGGTTAGGCTGTTTTGAAGTTGAATAACAACTAAATCTGCAGACAAAGAGGCAACAAAGCGTACTTGGATGCTTCCTCGTAACTGAAGAACTTGACTGCTGAATTTGGAACAATGCGAGCGCAATTTGTGCCATTTCCTTTAAACAATCCTCTGAAACCCTCTGTCCTCCATATGTATTTCAAGCCCTGAATTGTACCATTGTACTTTATACTGTGTGGATTTTGAACCTGCATATTCCAAAAGAAAACCTTTCATTCTCAATAAATGGCACATAGAATAATGCAATATTCTCCCTGAATGCCACATTATCACAAGAAAAGAAAAAAGGTGTCCAATATTTTCTCTCTATCTTATCCTTAGCTAAACATAAACAAAGGTCAAAGTTGTTGAAAGAATAATATGAACAGGCAGTAGTTTTGTAAGAAAATTACTCACTGGAGAAAGAGTAGGGTACTACGTAATTTTTCACAATCAATAAACACAACTCAATTGAAAAATTATTCATAGGAAACTACCTGGAGGAGAATTTTTAATCTTTCTAAGGGAGCAACAGCAGTACGTGACCTGAAACCCCACATTCACTACGTTTTTAGTGACGAGAAAAATCAGAGCCAATAGAATTTCAGTATCCATCTATAAGCATTCGTGTATATAATATTGAGGTAGTACAAAACATCCATTCCAGAATTCAACTCAATCATTACACAATGAAAACCTCTTCAATACAACACAGAATACACTCCAAAATTAGTACAATTATACAGTAATATGTTTCAAGAGATATACAAGGGAAAGAAATGGTTTGCGCATAAAATTTGTTATCTTAATACCCATTCATTGAAAAGCTTATATTACAGTTGAATATAAACAATACTTCCATATCCCAAAGGCCAACACCTCAAAGATAAAAAAACAATTGAGAATAAGGTTTATCCATAAATTCTATACGAGCCTAATGTACACAATGTTATTCTTGTTAACGCCCACCCATATAAACCAAGAAACCTACCTGAAGTGTAACTAATTCTACCGTATACTTCAGAGAAAGCTGTAGGTGATACCTAAATCATAAAATTAAGAAGGATCAAAGAAAGTAAATAAGAATTCTTGCTGCTGGCATTTAAAATGAAGTTTCCCAGAACTTTGCCGAAAAAAAATTTAAGAGATGGATGTGAAACATTAAAAGGACCAATTTTGATCACCACCAAGTAATGAACAAATAAATTTTAAGACATTTATGGCACTAAATAAACGAAACAAAAATTAAATTTATTAAGCAAGACAACATTGACAAGAAGCAATCAGTTGTAACTTAAAAAGCAAAAACCTATCACCTTTAGCCGTAAAAAAATGCAGGATTTAAACTAGTATCAAAACGAACGATCAAAGATTGATCCAACAAACGAATTTGAGTATACAGGTCAAGTAAACTGCAGGGAAAAGAAAAAAGAAAGGTACAATAACGTACACTCCTCCAGCGACGCCACCGGCGATTAAGGACTTGCAAATAGTGAGAAGTGCATGGGTAGGAGCCTTGACTCCTTCTCTTGCCAACTTAGCCTCCTCCGCCAGATTCACGATCGTCGAAACAGCAGACTCGCCTGTCTTCAAGTCCTCCGATGCCATCAACGGAATCCTATGTGAAAAGTGGATTGGCGGCAGCTGTCTATTCGCGGGAGAAGATGGAAGTAGGCATTTATGCAGGGGAGGGAACAGTGGAGGCGTTGGCCAGTGGAAAAAATGGGAACGAAATGAAAATAAAAGGTTAGGTGATATATTGAAGATTGTTGTTTCACCCGCTTGTAATTCCAGCTATTTCCAGCGCTATCTATGCTTGAGAATTCGGTTAGGGTTAGGGCGGAGGATAAGTGTTCTCTAAACGCGGCGTTTTCAATTTTACAAAATGGATTTTATTTTTATTTTTAGTAAAGTTACGATTATTTTGTTTGTCTCGATCCTAAATATTTATTATATTCATGCATCCATTGTTTACACAATTACCGTTAGATATTTTTTAATTCAAGGGTTATGATTTTCTAATCCCAAAGGAGTTCAAACTTACGAAATCTAAAAACATAAAACCCCAAATCAAAATTATTTGAACTCGGACGAAAATAATGTACGAGATGATAGAAATCGGAAACAACAAAACGTTTTTTTGCATTCTATTTGTTGCAACTTGTACAGCAGGATAATGTTCTGAACTCAACTTGTACAGCAGGATAATGTTCTGAACTTCACGCCATCAAGGACCATAACTTCTTAATTCTCATATATCAGTACCAAAAACTCCAATCTAATTGTAAAATAAAGAATCCAAATACCAATTTGAAACGAATCATCCAAATATTGCAACATCAACCCAATTCAAAACCTACAATCGAATTCAACCATTACATTCCAATTCAAAAACTGGAATTCCAAATTATTAGCGGCTATTAAAAATAAAGAACTGGCCAAGGCGTGAAGGAGTTGTTGAGACTCTTTGGCGCAAAGTAGATCAAAAGGACATGCGACGGATCGAAAATCAGGGAGGAAGAGATGGTGTGCGTTTCTCCAATTTTGTTGATTGTTTACATAGGGGGGATCGTTAGATCATATTAAAACAAATCCAACGGTAGTTAAATGGAATGTGTGATTTGTGTAAATTATGGATGTGTAAACGTAGCCTTACCCTGTTTATAATCTTATATTAAGGGCGATTTTAGCGTGTTTAAAGTTCGAAACCTACATATCTCCCAAATTCACCTTGATGTTAGTGATATGATAATAAAAATATGGTCTAATACATTTACGTTATTTTAAAGTTGGTTTAGAAAATTGAATATGATCCTGAAATTATAAAAAGATCAAATACCTCATTTAAGTTGACAATTTCAAATCAATTAGCCCTTTTATTATGATGTGTTAATCTACGTGACAAAGTAAGACTCATCTAGCACGTTGAATGATTTTAAATAAATAAAAAAAAGGCAAGACAGTAATATAAAGTTGGAATGAGAGGGTTAATTGATTTGAAATTATCAACTTAAAAAGGTATCTAGCTCTTTTGTAACTGTGCAAGTAGGAATAAGGAGGTTAATTAGTTTGAATTGTCAACTTAGGGGTATCCGATCTTTTTATAAGTTTAGGGTGACATCTGATTTTCCGAATCAACACTTAAGGAACAGTCAAATGTATTTAAAATAAACTAAATTATTGAATGAGTAACGAGATATCCATTATTAAGAGAAAATGTTCAAAAAGCTCACCTGTGATAATATTTAATTTCATCTTTCAATAACTTTGTACATTTTTTGATGATTAAGTTGTAGTTCCATTTTCCAAACATAGTCATTTTTGTATGAACCATAAATAAATGATTCCTTAATCACTTGCGCATTACTTAAGAATTACCATTATTAAATAATTTTTTATTAAAATTTGATTTTTGAAAAGTTGAGTATGGAACTCATATGTGATACATCCAATTCGTAAATTTAAAATTATTAAAATAAATAAAAAACATATGTTATTTTATAATATCTTAAGTGAAGTCTTTTTTATACTAATGTTTTAGGTGAAGTTTTTTTTATACTAATTTTAGGTGAAGTTAAATAAATATATCTTTAATTTAAAAAAAGAGCAAGTGAGGAACAACATCCTTTGGGATTCTTTTCTTTCTGTCAGTTACTACTTACCAATCTCTTCACTGTTACCATAAATAACATAATTCAGGTCCATTTATTGACCTTTCTTCACTGTCGGTAGATTAATTTCTCTTTTTGAACAAAACACCATTGAGATTCTTCGTCATTTCTCAAGTTCAGTTCAAGATCTCTGAAATTCAATAGATTCTATCAGCAGCATAAGATTCAGTGCTGAGAAATGAAATTATTTTGGAGATTATGGTCTTCAAACAAGCAAAACAAATGGCTATTAAAGCTAGCTGTTGTTGTTCTATTAGCAGGTGTTGCTTTCAAGCTTTTCTTCTATCAATCAACTACAAGATTTGAAATTGAATCCAATTTACAAGACCCTTTTGTTCATAATACTGAATCCGCAAATGCTACTCCTCTTTCCGGTGAATCTGCAAATCCACCCGCTGCGGTTGATCTTCAAAATCCTCCACCTCATCTTCAAATAATTCCCCCTGCTGCTGCTTCTCCTGTTGCGGTTAATAATGCAAAGGGTAATGATTCTGTTGATTTGCAGCAAACTGAAGATGAAGAACCCCAGAAAGGTAATCAAAGTTGTGACCTTTCAGTTGGATTTTTGCTGATTTCCCTTTCTCTTCTCTATTTGGGCTTTATGTGTTTGGTTAGTTGGAACTGGAACTATTCTGAGATCTAAAGTGACTAATTGATTTGAAATGGGTGAGCTTTAAGTTTGATTTTTTTGCTTATAATGCTGATTTCCCTCTTTTTTTTTTTTTTCTATAATTTGTGCTCAATGCATAATCTAGAGGAACTTTTTGATTGAAAGATGTAACTAAAGTTGTGAACTTTGAGTTGAGTTTTTGCGGAATTTGCTGATTTCCCTCTTTCTTTCCTCCATTGAGCACAATTCATCAAGTTGGAACAAATATAAAATCCAAAGGAAGTTTTTTGATGTCAAAGATGAAATTTTTAGGGGGTTTATCTCTCTATAGGTTGGTTGCAGATCTGTTATAACCTCTTAGTTGGGTTGTTCATATGGTTGTTAAAATTTGGTTTTGCAGCAATAAATGAAGGAAAATGTGATCTTTTTGTTGGGGATTGGGTTCCTGAACCATCAGGCCCTTTATACACAAATTCCAGCTGTTCTTTGATTGAAGGTCACCAGAATTGTATGAGGAATGGGAGGCCTGATTCCGGTTATCTATACTGGAGGTGGAACCCGCGAAATTGCGAATTGCCCCCATTCGATGCGCAGAGATTTCTTGAAATGATGAGGAATAAAACATGGGCGTTGATCGGTGATTCCATTTCTCGTAACCATGTTCAGTCATTGTTGTGCATGCTTTCAACTGTAAGTTTTAAGTTTGTTTAAGCTAGTTTTTGCTAATAACTTGTCCAAAAGCTAGTTTTTGCTAATAACTTGTCCAAAAGCTAGTTTTTGCTTACAGAAACATGACTGGTTTGTATGCTGAGTTTGTTGGTTCATGTGGATGTTCTGTTAGCTCACAACATCCTAGCCTCGCGTCTACTTCATTTTAAATTTTCGTTTTTTATGTGAAGTTGGATGAATGTGAATTTTTAATAAACACAGATTGACTGTTTATTTGTAAAGCCTTTTTTATTAGGTAAGAATTGTTGAAATCAAGTTCAAAGAAATATCTTTCTAGTAAGTTTTAAGATGAGAGGAGAAATCGGATGGTACATGTTCTTTAACTCTCCTTTAATTCCATAAAAAATGATGCTTTTATTAGATGGTACAAAAAAATAGTCATCAATTGTGCATTATTGACTATTTTGAAGGAGCATTTCAAACATGTAGAAATCTACTTTTGTGTTCTTCAAAAAATTCTGCCACTGATAAAATACCTGACTGTTCTTTATCCATGTTCTTCAGGTTGAGCAAGCAATTGAAGTTTACCACGACGAACAATACAAGTCGAAAAGATGGCACTTCCCTTCTTACAACTTCACAGTATCAAACATCTGGTCCCCTTTCCTTGTCGAAGCTGCCATCTTTGAAGACGACAACGGTGTTTCATCAGCCGAGCCTCAACTGCAGCTCGACAAACTCGACAACAACTGGACCGACCTATTCAACACCACGGACTACGCCATAATCTCGACCGGCAAATGGTTCCTCAAGGCCGCGATATACCACGAAAACAACACGATCGTCGGCTGCCACATATGCCCCGGAAAAAACATAACCGAACAAGGATTCATCTTTGCCTACGAGAGAGCCCTTCGCAGCGCCTTGGATTTCGCGTCGACATCGAACCGCAAAGGTTTGGTCTTTTTCAGGACATCGACTCCCGATCATTTCGAGAACGGGGAGTGGCACAATGGGGGGACTTGTACTAAAATATTGCCTGCAAAAGACGGGGAGATCGAGATAAAGGACTTGAATCGGATTCTTCGAGATGTGGAGTTGGCCGAGTTTGAGAAGGCATCGGTGAAAGCGGCCGAGAATGGGGTGAGACTGAAACTGCTAGATTTTACGAGGCTTTTGTTGACGAGGCCGGATGGGCATCCGGGGCCTTACAGGCAGTTCCAACCATTTGCTGTGGACAAAAACGCCACGGTTCAGAATGACTGTCTGCATTGGTGCTTGCCTGGACCGATTGATTACTGGAACGATGTGATAATGGAGATGGTAGTTAACGGTTGAGAAAATCAGTACTTGTGGTGGTTAAAAACAGTTAAGAAACTCACACAATGCGAGGTTCAGTCAATATGTAGAGGCTTGCCGCTATTTCTGTACTGGTTCCGATTCTTAGCGTAGACCAGCTAGGATATTATCGCCATTGTGGCTGCTGTAGTCATTTCGAGCAAAGTTTATCACATGGCGGGATTTTGACATAAATATTGTGACTGCTGAGGAAGAAGATTATAACTGTATGAGCTCAATTGTTATACATATTATTTATCATAAAATGATCTCTTTTTGGTGAGTTCTAAAGTGAAAATGTTTTGAACTATCAACCTTGGCTCTACTAAATTTTTTTTTGTTGGTGAACTAAGTTTTCGTTTTTTCTTCAATTATTAAATTTCAACCTAGTGAATTTTTGGCACTTGTACTCATAGGTTAATTTGCTCCAATAGTAAACAAATAATGATAATAAGGGATAATGATCATCAATGTAGATTAGGGTGGATATAGTATAGTCAGGATATAATATGGTTGGAGGCTCTCAAAATGGTCCCATGGATGAGAGTGGGTATGGATAATTGTTCAATATTTGTATTTTCAAAGCTAAATAATATAATATATCTGTTACTAAGCCTGGTTTATTCGTTTTTTCATGGTATATTACCGTACTAAATTAAAATGTCTTTCTTTGGTTCGTAACTTTTCTATACTATGATGTTTTTTTTTTTGTAGGATTTCATATTTTAAGAACTATGAAATTTAAATCATGGATTTATTGATTTTTCTAATACACGAAACCAAATTTTTTATAAGTAATTATAATTAATAAAACCTTTTTTTTTAAAAAAGTATCGTAGTATACTTAAATGAACTGTGAAGAACCATGTGCTAAACAAGGGTTCAATGTATATTATCATCCATAACAGAATTGTATTAACTAGCAACCAATTTTATCGTAAACCGGTCAATATAATTAAAACCAGCAGGTTGAGGGAATCCGGTTCGAGCCAAAAACCGGGGAACCGCTATGACATGTTTTGTCTAAAACCACTCGAATGTCGCTCTGCGTATCCCTCTTATCCGGAGTTCAATCAAGTTTCCAAAACCCTAACTTTGCTGTCACTGCTTCAAATTTCTCCTCAACTATCTCTGGTGAGTTTTCCATTTCGATCGCTTTTGTTTTTTCTCTTATTATTTCAATGATTTATGCTTTTTTTTCCTAATCCTAGATCTACTCGATTGTACGTTTTGTTTTTGACTATTATTGTTCTGTTCTTTGTGTCAATTTTTTCAGGTTCAGTATTTGCTGGCATGTTCAATTGACCGCACCGTCACAGAATTTTACCCGGGTTCTTACAGGTTCAGTTTTCTAGTACTGTCTCTCTTTCATCAGTAGGCTTTTCTTGGTGAAATATCTGCTTTTTTCACATAAATTCAGCTGAAGCTACGCACAGAAAGACCTGGGTTATGTAAACTCGATTTTCACAATTCTTTTTTCTAATAGTATTAATTGCCATCAAACATCATGGACCAATGAACTTACCTTGATTTTTCGTGGGAATACACAGATAATCTGTTAACATTTCATACTCTTTTATCAATTTCATCTGGGTTTCCCATGAATGATACATAGTATTGAAAATCTGTGATAACTCAATGAGTAAGTTGTGTCAAAATCGGCGGGCTTAGTTGGCTTACGTATCTACTAATCTAATTTTTTTAGGTTAAGCTTCTTCAAGGCATAATCTTTCTTTTGTTTGATTTATCTATTGTGACATCCATGAATGTGTATGACATTGACGAGTAGGAATTAGTTCACATTGACATATCTGCATTACTAATTATCGTTATATTGAGTTCAAATGAATGCAATAATTTAGTTTCATAGTTAGTTCATTTTGGATCATTGAAGTTTGTTTCTTTTTCTTTCTATAAAGAAAGGGAGGAAAAGGGATTAAAAAAACTAATCTGAATTTTTCCATGCCCAATTATGTTTTTAGATATTTTTTCACTTTTTGTTTATTACTTCACTGCCATGCCTTTAAACTGAAACGTCTTATTATTGATCATTTTTTTGTTGTTAAAGAAGACAACTATTTGTTTTGATTTTGAGTTTACACTTGTTACTTTTGATTTTTTAGATGATAGACAGGAGTTGGACTTGAGTAAATTGAAGGTGAAAAAGATGATTATTGTCGTACTTTTAGTTGTTGGGGTTGATGATAAAAAGTGTATTTCTTGCACATTTGATTCAGAAACTTGACTAGTCTGTTTTTTTAATGTTCCAAACTATGCCAGCATGGCAACAATATCCATGCTTATTGTCATTTATTATTTCAAAAAACTACAATGCGGTTAAACCATTTTGGTTGAACCGGTTGTACCACACATCAATAGCTCTAGCAGTTTGATGTCTGGTATGGTACTTACAACTTACAATAACATTGCTTTGCACTTCAAGTAAATGAGTCTAAAAAGTCTCTAACATGCATTAGGGTTGGACAAGTACTAAAGTTTACGATAGATGTATAAACATAGGATCCAGCCACCATGAGGACAAACCAAAACTTTGTTTTTGAACTTCCAATTCTCTATAAAGTATAAACCAAAAAAAGAAAACTGGAAACATATAAAATCAATAATTTTGCAGATTAAGGTTTATAAACTGGGAGCTAAGACTTCTTTGACTTCTCCTCTGGAATAAAGGATTCGAGTTCAAGATATTTAAATGATTTTCCTGTTCAGGGAAGGCCTGTTATATATTTGTCTTTGCAAAATATCCTGTTTAGGAGATTTTTTCGAGTTTGTTGGTTCTTTGAAATTTCAGATTCTGTGGATAAATTTGATCTTCGGCAGTGTGCTACCTGTGAGCAATTTGGTAGTAGTACAATTTTTTATTTTAATTAATGCATTATTAATTATTTGTTTCACTCATTAAAAACTAAGAATTTTAGATTTGACGTAAAAGTTTGACTATCTGAGCTGCATTTTGTTAAATAATAATATTTTTTGGGTTTTCAAGTGTTATTAAGCTGTTTTTTTATTCTTATTGGCTTTGGTGTTAGAAAAATTGTTCGGATACTAGTTGCTTTTTTAAATAATGATGTAAACTTTGTTATTTCCAGCTATCCTTATGAATTATGTTTTTGATATTGCAAATTTTTCTTGATTTACAGATGGAAGCATACAAGTAAGAGACTGTTTCGATTATGGACCAAGGATTAAGTGATGAAGTTGATGTGCATGAGGGGGCACACTTCAATAGCAAAGAGAATGACTATCCGCTGAAAACACCTGAAAACTTGAATGTCATGGATTCTCGTCAGATTGTTACGCCAGTGAAAAGTGATTATGATGGAGGCTCTTTCCATTTTATTGCAGACATTTTGGACACGAAGGATGTTGCTGGAAATATGAACTCTGTCGATTCAGCCGAACACATGTTGACTGGCCATCGTTACGTGGATGATATTGGCAACATAGTCGAAGAATTAACTGTTCAAAAATATGATAGCTCAAATATACCTATTATCGGAACATCAAACATCAGAGAAAGGCAACAAACTAGGGAGAGTCAGTGGGCTACATTGGGAATCGGTAGTTCGTATAATGTAGCCTTGGAAAGAGGCGATGATCAAGGAATGTCGAGTGCCAGGGAGAATTTGAAAATTTCACAATCCCCTGTGTTTTTGGGCCACAAAGTGGCAAGTAGTGTTAGAAACGAAGTTACAGAACAAGCAACTGATGTTGAGAACAAAGCAGCTTCATCAGACATGTTCCCTCATTCTAGCATTCGCACCAAGGTTTTATCAAAATCAGGTTTTGCTGAGTTTTTTGTTAAAAATACATTGAAGGGAAAAGGTATCACTTTACGAGGGTTACCCCATGATGCAGTGAAAATCATTCCTAAAGATGAAAATGCTGGAAAAGCTGTTGCTGCTTGTGTCACTCCATTAGCTTTTAATTCTTCACCAACATCAGGTGCTAAGATTCCAATGCCTACTTCTCCTAGTATTCCTAGACTGAAGCCTAATGGCTCTTCTTATGATGGAGTTAACCTACGACATTGGTTGAATGCACGAAAGCGTAAAGTGAATAAAGTTGAATCACTGTTTATATTTAGACAAATCGTTGATCTGGTGGATTGTTCTCATTCGCAAGGAATTGTTTTGCATGACTTGAGGCCTTCTTGCTTCACGTTGTTGCTTTCGAACCAGGTTAAGTATATTGGTAATACGGTCAAAAGAGATTTTGTGGAGAGTGCTGGGGAAGGACATAGAAGTTATTCCCTTAATAACATGGTTAGGAGGAGGCCAGCAGAGCCAGACATGTTGCCCTTTGTTGGTTCATTTGCAAAGAAGCAAAAATTGAGTGAGAAATCTACTTCTGTTAGGCAGTGGCCTCATTTGATTGCAAAATCTGCAATAAAATGTGAAATGGATAATGATGGTGATATCAACCTTGCTGGTACCCAAGATCATTATCCAAATGCAGAATATGGAATTCCGGCTAGGGGTAACTATCTTTTGTCCAAAACAGCTCAGCAGCAATTGACATCTGTCAATGCTAGGTTGGAAGACAAGTGGTATGCGAGTCCTGAAGAGCTTGATGAAGGAATTTGCACAATATCATCAAATATATATAGTCTAGGCGTTCTGCTATTTGAGGTAAAACAATCAAATTTAATATCCCATTATGTTCGTTATATTTTATTAGGTTAATATACAGTAGAATATATTACGTGCTTTTGTTTGTTGAAGCATTTTCTGGTTTTCTTTAATTTCCTCTCCCATTTATATCATTCCTGGTTCTTCATCATCTGGCATAATAGAATTTGGAGTTTTGAAAAACTTGAAGGGTCTTTTTTGGTGAAGTTGATTTTTTTTAGCTGAAGAAATTATATAAAAAAAATGCGTGTCCTGTTGTTGCAGTTACTTTTTATTCAATCCAAATACAGTTGAACCATGTGAAAGAATAATAGACTACATCTTGATATTATTGTATTTGTATATTGCATGTGAAGTTAGCATATATTTATGCAAAAGCTAGATCATAGAATAGGAAAGAAATAGACTATTCCTATAATTACTCCTACAATCATGGCTGATTGTCTCTAATCAGTCAAACGGACTCAAACCCCATTTATTGCTTTCTAATAAACCACAAATGGTGGTCAGATATGGTCTTATTGTCCCATTTTATCTTTGTAAGAGCTTCCTTACCTACAAATCTTTACTAATGTAATTAATTCTATAGCTGAAGCATGCTGTAGAATAACAATGTTTTGTTGTTCTTGTCGGTGAAATAATTGGATCACTGTCACATTACTTTAAAGTGTTCCATTTCCACATTTTCTGTGCTACTCATGAATGTTACTTAGTTAAAAAATACTCTGTTTGAATTTGATTATTATAAGATTCAGAGTTTTGATGAACTTTGAGAAAATTTGACTTCCATATTGGCGAGCACTTACAATTGAAGAAATTGCTTCTCTCATTTGAATTATAAAGTCATCCTTTTAAATTTAATTGTACTGTTTCTTCAGTTGCTTGGCCATTTTGATGTTGGAAAAGGACATGATATGGCAATGTCGGATTTGCGTCATAGAATTCTTCCTGCTCAATTTTTATCTGAAAGTCCAAAGGAAGCTGGATTCTGTCTTTGGCTGCTTCATCCTGTTCCTTCATCACGGCCCACAACACGGTAATTGTTGGCAAAAATTATTTTTTTGGAGTGCTAATTAGTTTGTCAATATGCTATTTCTTTACCAGTTGTATTTCTATTGAAATTAAGAACCAGCTTTGTTCCTTAAGAGTTAGGATTGGGTTTTTTTTTTCTACATATGATTTGCTTTAGAACTTCTGGTTGCTTGTGATTCCGTTTTAGTTTTTGTAGTTAGTTCCGTAACTCTGGTGCATATTTTATCAAAACTTCATTAAGAGATTCAGAGTTCTCGCTAATGTGCTCAAGAGATTATCTGAATCTCTTAACAAGCTGCTAATTGTTTTAGCAAGATTGGTAAGGGAAGGCACCTTTCTAAACATTCAATTTGACAAGATTATAGGGTACAAGCAAATATTGTGTTCATAATGGTAATGCTTACCCTTTTTTCTTCATTTAAGATTTTGAATATTTGAGGATATAAAAACTGTTTGGTAATCAAATTCAATGACTAGAGTAGAGAGTGATGTTTGTATAAACGATTAACACCTTGATAGGTGGAAGAATGTTGAATTTTATTAGATTTGTTAGATTTTATTGTGCTTTTTTAGCTTTAATATCAAACTGCAGTCATGTTATCAATTAAGTGTATAAGACTATAAGTTGTCCGGATCTTCTCTTTTTAAATTGAATATGATAGAGAGTGTAGTGATGATATTTTTGGCGTAAATTTAATTTGGCCCTAACACTTCCCTTTTTTTTGTATGGTTTATGACTTTAAAGGGGTCAAACTTGGTGTTAAATTATGTTTGTTACAAAACTCCATATGCAGACTACTTCTGATAAAATACCACCATTCCTCGCAACTGTGTCAGTTCCATGTGTTGAGTTCGACACCTCAACAATTTTGAGTGCATTGATTCTTATTTGTTTTCAGCAACTGTTGTTTCTCATTTCTCTTTCACTTTATCATCTTGTTGTGTATTAGTATTAATTTTGTTAGTTGAAAAGTTTGACGGCTAATTGCATTTCCAATGTTCGATGAGCTTTTATATATTTTTAGATCCAAGTTGTCAATGGTAAGTTCATAAATATCTACGCTCTTCCATAATATTTCCCTTTTAATTGTGTCTTTTAGGGAAATTTTGCAATGTGAAGTGTTCAGCGGGTTGCAGAAGGTCTCTACAGAAGAACTATCATCTTCCATTGACCAAGATATTGATGAATCTGAACTGTTATTGCATTTCCTTGCTACATTATTCGAGCATAAGCAGATGTATGCTACTAAGTTGGAAAGTGATATAAGGTGCATAGAAGCTGATATTGGAGAGGTTAAAAAGAGATACCATTTAAAGAACGCCTCCGAGACTCAATTTCCACAAACTTCTAATTTAAATGAAGTGAACTTGAAAAGCAATTTCAGTCAAATCGAAAGTGCTTACTTCTCCATGAGATCCAAAATTCTTCCGCCAGAGACGAATGCTACCCCATCCCAAGATATGAATTTATTGAGAAGTCGTGAGAGTTATTATTTGGCATTGGTGGGCGAAAAAGAGCAGAATTCAAATGATAGTCTTGGATCCTTTTTTGACGGTTTGTGCAAGTATGCTCGTTATAGCAAGTTTGAAGTGCGTGGGCTGCTAAGAACAGGGGAGTTTAACAATTCTGCTAATGTAATTTGCTCTTTGGGTTTTGATCGGGACATGGACTATTTTGCCACTGCTGGGGTGTCAAAGAAAATAAAGATTTTTGAGTTTAATCCACTCTTGGATGATTCGTTCGATATCCATCATCCGGTTATTGAACTGCCAAACAAATCAAAGCTTAGTTGCATCTGTTGGAACAGCTACATCAGGAATTATCTTGCTTCAACTGACTATGATGGCATTGTGAAGGTGAGTTGATTTCCTTGATGTTCTAGCCACCTTTATCGTAATTATACCTCATGGATTTTTGCACTATATTATTGATACTTGGCGGGTTTTATTCTCTCATTTTTCTTCTGTTCATGCCAACAATTTTCATTTTGCATCATCTTTGTGGGATAGTATGTCTATTAAATCCAAGTTGAGATTGGTTTATAAACCCAATCAACTATTAGTTTCGTTGCTTGTACTCTCAACATTAATGCTAATATCAGAGTTTAATATTGATTATATATTTATATGTTTAAGAGAGACTATTGTTTATTTTCATGTTTCATAGAAGAGCTTTTCACCTAGAAGCATTTATGATCATCTGCTTGGTAATCAGAATCATCAACTGTTTGCCTGCATGTGTCATAACTCATAAGCTACTTCATTTCGCTTTTCAAATGTTATTTTAAGATGTTCTATGGGAGCATATAAACTCATTAAATTAATCAACTTGCACATGTTGTTCATGAGTCGTGACATGTTATTGGATGAATTCCAGCTATGGGATGCGAGTACAGGTCAGGAAGTCTTTCAATATAGCGAGCATGGAAGGAGGGCATGGTCTGTTGACTTTTCTCGAGTGTATCCAACAAAATTAGCCAGTGGAAGCGATGATTGTTCTGTTAAGCTGTGGAACATTAATGAGGTATGTTCATGTTGGTTCGCTTTACTATGTTTATGTCGTGATTTGTTGCAAAGCTCATAAGTTGCATGCTTTTTTATGCAGAAAAAAAGCTTAGGAACTATAAAAAACATAGCAAATGTGTGCTGTGTTCAGTTCTCATCACACTCGACTCATTTATTGGCGTTCGGGTCGGCAGACTACAGAACGTATTGCTACGACATGAGAAACGTAAGAGTGCCGTGGTGTGTATTGGCTGGTCATGAAAAAGCCGTGAGCTATGTCAAATTCTTGGACCCCCAGACTCTTGTTACTGCTTCCACTGACAACACCTTACGCCTTTGGGATCTCTCTAAGGCTACCTCTTCTGGCCTTTCGACCAATGCTTCTTCTCTAACCCTTAGCGGCCATACTAATGAGAAGGTTAAGATTGTGCTTTTGACTCTTTATTTGATTTTGTTCATCTCTTTTGTGCTTCGAGTACTAATACACTTGACGTTCAATTCTTTCTCTCTCAGAACTTTGTAGGCTTATCTGTTGCTGACGGTTATATAGCATGTGGTTCGGAATCAAATGAGGTATCTTTGTCATGCTTTGATGTGCAATTTTTAGATTTTTTTTTTAAAAAATGATAACTAATTCCTTGTATTGTTTCAAAATAGGTTTATGCATACCATAGATCTCTACCAATGCCAATTACAGCGCACAAGTTTGGGTCAATAGATCCGATTTCTGGGAAACAGACAGATGATGATGCAGGGCAGTTTGTTTCTAGTGTGTGCTGGAGAGGGAATTCAGACATGGTTATTGCTGCAAATTCCACTGGTTGTATAAAAGTGTTGCAAATGGTGTGAAGCTTTACGCAACCGGCGTTGGCCAATCTTCTTTTCTAGCTAGAAAATGAAGAACCTCTTGTTGTGGACACCTAACTTGTGTTCTAACTACGAAACTTGATGTCAAAGCTCAGAAAATCGAGGCATTGTGCTTATATCATTTACTTCCACATATCCGCTGCTCGATTTCGTTGTCTGGTTAGAGTTTCTCCCCCTTAGATGATTGCTTGTACCAACGGGGTAGTCATTTATATAGCATTCTGTGTGTGGACGAAGGCCATACCAGAACGAAGACAAAAATCTTGAAAGAGCTGGGACGTAGATGCTTTTGCTCGATAGACAAAATGCGGAATCTGCATGGAGTTTCAACTTCTTTTAACTACTTTACAATAGCTTTGAAGCGCTCGCTGTAAATGCTTTTATAAATCGAATGGAATTCCTTTATATATGATGAATAAGGTTATGATATATAGTTTTGTTAGCTGCATGTAGATATAGGATTTTGTATGTACCTTGCTTCTGTAAATGCTTCTACACAAAAAATGAGAATGTGATAGTGATGTTATTGCGAATTAAAATATTCTTGGTTATAGCATTCATTTACTTCACATTTTTTTATATGGTTTTTTTCTATTCCACTGAATTGTCCTTCCGCAAGGTAAGAAGTTATTGTTAATATTTCAATTTAATTAGATCAACTAGTTTGATTGATTAATGCGAACGTGATATTTCATCGAACAAGCAAGTCGGGAGAGTGCGGATTGCACAATTGTTCGGATTCTGTTACGATTTGGCAGGTTAGAGGGGCAGCAGGTGCAGGTCCGATGGGTGGCAAATTGACATGTCTTTGTAGAGATGGTCAAATTAAACCGGAATCGCCTAAACCGGACCGAATAGAACCGGGTTACAATTGTTACGAACTGGAACAGTGATAATGTTACCTGGAATAGTGATAATGTTTTGATATACATATATTTGCATATTGAAAACATACCAATAAAAAATGTAAATATTATTAGTAATACTAGCTTTCAATAGTTTAATTTTTTTTAAATCAAGTTGTATCATTGTACAAGTTATAAATTAGTAGCTTAATGCCGAACTATGATATTTGTAATGACTTATAATAATATATATATGTTTTTTTTACATATTTAAGATAATATATTCTTTGTAACATATATAAATGTTAACATGAATCAAAATTCAAATATTTAAAATTAACATTAATTAAAATTTAAACATCTAAAATTAAATATCTAACATATATTAAGGTTTAAACCGGATCCGTACCCCAACCGGGTCAAAACCTTGTCTAAACTTGAACTGAACCGGCGGTTTCGAATTGAAACCGGTGGTTCCACCCTCTAAAAAGTTTAGGTTCATGAATACTACGAACTGGAACCGACGATTCTGAAACCGTGGTCATGTCTATATTTTTGGAAAATTGTGCGGGATCGTGACATTCCAGTTTGAACACACACATCCTTTGGAATATTCATCAGAAAATTAAATTTTTGACCGAAACAGTGTGTCTGTTGGATATAATTAAAACCCGAAACAACATATTTTTTAGACATGGCTGCTACTTGAAACAGTATGTTTATTGATATTTTGATCATTTATTTCACCAAAACGAAACTGACAAACATATAAAAAAATCTCAGTTGTTTTTCACAATAAATAAAATTTTTGTTCATAATAAAATTTCTGATTCTATCCTGTTGAAAGTTTAATGAGATGATCAAATAAATTTCAATAAGCGTATTTGCATGTTAAAAAAAATCCCTCTTAACCAACAATTATTCATATAATCAATGAATAAAAAATTCAAAACCCTTCCTTTTTTGTTCACCATATCTTTTTTGAAGTATATCTAAACGGTAAAATATTTAAATCCTTGTAACCGGACTTCAAATGCCTCTACAATCTCAATAATTTCGTTCAAAATTTGAAAATACAACCGTTGTACGCTCCCCCCTCTTTATCCCCATATAAATCTCATCATTTTCTTTCCTCAATCTGCTGTTAAAATCAATCAAAATAGCTCACAACAACTAATCTTCTCTATTAATCAACAATGGCAAGTACTGCAACACCCATTGATACTGATCCAGCAATTACTAAGAAACCAAGAAGCAAAAGAAACGCTCTGAAACAGAAAAACTCATCAACAAACGAAGCAAACATAATGGCTCAGAAAAATTCTGTGACTTCTCCGGTCAGTGTTCCTCCGTCGGATTCAGATCCGGCAAAGGAAAACCTCTCTCAGCCTCATCTTTCGCCAAAGAAATCAAAGGGAAGGGTTACGAAACCTAAGCAAGGTAAACAGTCTTTTGAGAAGGAAATGGAAGAGATGCAAGAAATGCTTCAGAAATTGAGGATCGAGAAGGAGAAGACTGAGGAGCTACTGAAGGAGAAAGATGAGATCTTGAAGGCGAAAGAAGAGGAGCTTGAAATGAGAGGTAAAGAGCAAGAGAAATTACAGGTGGAAGTGAAGAAGCTGCAGAAATTGAAGGAGTTTAAGCCAAACATGGTAAAAAAATTGAGTTCTTGTTGTTCTTTTGGGTTTACTTTAATTAGGTATTTTTATAATTGGGTAATTGCTTCTTCTGCAGAGTTTTCCTCTTGCTCAGCCACCGCTGAATGATCAAGACAAAAAGACAAAGAAGAAGGGCCGCTATGAAATGAGAAGGCCATCTGCACCTTACATCTTGTGGTGCAAAGAGCAATGGAATGAGGTAAAAAAACATCTGAACTCTATTGGTTTTATGGGTTTGATTTCTCTCATGGATTTGAGAGTTTTGCTGCATATATAAAAGAAATTCGAACAAAGAAATTCGAACTTTTAATTTAGGGCTTTTGTTATTTAGACCAACAAGAGAAAATGTTTATGTTTGAACTTCAAAAATTATGTACTTTATACTGCTTTTGGGAACTAAAAGCTCAAGAGAATTTAAGGGTTTTGTTTGAACAAATGAAGTATGTTGTTAATAGGATTTTGGGCACTGAATTCGATTGAATTTTGGGGTTTTCTTGCTTATATAAAAAAAAGAGAAATGTTTTGTTTGAACAAAGAAAAACTGAATTTTTGGGGTTTTTGAGCACTGACTTCGTTAGATTTAGGATTTTTGTTTGAATCAACTTAATTGGCTAAATTTTCTAATGCAGATAAAGAAACAAAACCCGGATGCAGAATTCAAAGAGATATCCAACATATTGGGGGCAAAGTGGAAGAATGTTAGTGCAGAAGAAAAGAAACCTTATGAGGACAAGTATCAAGCTGAAAAAGAAGTGTATCTGCAAGTAATGAACAAAGAGAAGAGGGAATGTGAAGCAATGAAGCTTTTGGAAGAAGACCAGAAGCAAAAGATTGCAATGGAATTGCTAGAACAATACCTACAATTCAAACAAGAAGCTGAAAAGGATAACAAAAAGACAAAGTAATTAATCCCATTCCCTTTCCCAAATCAGTGTGTTCTTCCTTACCAATTATCTCTGCTAATTTGCTGTTATATTCAATTTACAGAAAGGAAAAGGATCCGCTGAAGCCAAAACATCCAATGTCTGCATTTTTTGTGTTCACCAGCGAGAGGCGAGCTGCTCTACTAGCAGAAAACAAGAATGTTAGAGAGGTAATTGAACTTTATTTCAGATTAAGTCAATTTCTGTTGAATCCATATTTGAATTTAGAGTTTGAAACTGGGGGTTCTGTTTCGCAGGTGGCAAAAATTGCTGGGGAGGAATGGAAGAACATGACAGAAGAGCAAAAGGTCCCGTATGAAGAGGTTTGTTTTTTCAGAATCAAATCGAAAACCAAGTAGTGGAATCTGATTCTTTGACATTGTCGACCTCGTATAATTTGTTTCGGGTTCATTCAGCTGGCAAAGCAGAACAAGGAGAAGTATGCCCAAGAAATGGAGGCTTACAAGCTGAAAAAGGATGAAGAAGAAATGAATTACAAGAAAGAAGAGGAAGAACTGTTGAAGCTTCATAAACAAGAAGCTTTACAGCTACTTAAGAAGAAGGAGAAAACTGATAACATAATCAAGGTTATACTGATTTAGGTTTTTAACTTGAGCCATTATTGATTATCCTACAAATCCTGACTAATTGTTGAAAATAATGCAGAAAACCAAAGAGAAGAAACAGAAGAAGAAGCAGCAGCAGCAAAATGCTGATCCCAACAAGCCTAAAAAACCTGCCTCTTCATTCCTAATGTTCAGGTGAAAAAATCACCAAACCTGCAACAAGTGGGGAGTTCAAGAATTGTAAAAAGTTGCTGACTGTTTACTTTTTTTAATGCTTTGCTTTGTTTATTCAGCAAAGTTGCAAGAAAATGTTTGATGCAAGAGCGACCCGGGATCAACAACTCAACTCTTAATGCACTTGTCTCTTTGAAATGGAAGGTAGGAGTGGATAAATGAATCTCTCTCTCAGTTGTGTTTCATAAATTGTATTTTGGGTAGAAATTGAGTTTTAAGTGTATGGTTTTATAGGAACTTAGTGAAGAAGAGAGACAGTGGTGGAATGGTAGAGCTGCAGAAGCCATGGAAGTGTACAAGAAGGAAGTTGAAGAGTACAACAAGTCAGCTGCTTTTACCTCTGCTGCAGTTTAGTAGCTGTTTTGTCAATTAACTCCTGTCTGATTAATGGCGTTAGATAGCAGTTAGTGGCTATCAGTTTGATAGCCTTTTCTTTCTTCGTTAGTTAGCTGTTGATTTAGCAACATCTTCCAGTGACTTTTTGCAAGAAAAATTGGAGTGTGATCAATCAGGGAGGTTTTTGATTGAGAAATATGCGGTTGACTTTAATGGCCTATGATAACTGATCCGAACTCGTTACGGAACTTGTTCTTCATTTTGGGTTGAATTTGATTAGGGATTTGAAATGAAAAGGCCATCTGCACCTTGCATCTTGTGGTGCAAAGAACAATGGAATTGAAACAATCACAAGATAATTTGAAATGAGACTGTATAAATAGTTATTGGGTTGCATTACATAATTACAATATAAACCCCATCACAACACCTGATTGCCCAAATGACATTTAGATAGAATTCCGTTCTGCTCTGTTGAGATTCCTGTCGAGTACCTGCAAAACAAGAATTGGCTGGGATTCTCGCGAATCCTCTCCGATGCTTAAGTCAGTTCTCAAGACAAGGAAGATGGGTGTGTTTCTTGTGGAAGTTAAGGGCAATTCCAATGGTTCCCCATTTTGGAGAACGGTCTCAAAATGGAGTTCTCTGTATACGGGGAATGATTGTTATACTGAGATATTTTTTTAGTTTAGTTTTGATTTAATTTAATGTGTTTAATATTTTTTTAATAGTTTTGTTTAGTTTTGAGGTTAATACCACCTATATTTTTTTAGTAGTTGGAATGATTTAATTTAATGTGTTTAATAGTTGAGTTAAATTTAGAAGTTTTGTTTATTATTTAGACCAACAAGAGAAAATGGTTTCAGTTTGAACACAAATAAATTCTGATTTTTATGTGTTTTTTTTGGATGGAAGAGCAACCAATTACACGACGACGGGCTTTGGTGTCCGCCCTGCACTCATCCAATATGGATTGATCGGGTTAAATATAATTTTTAATTTTATTTGCCCGGCCTTAGTTCATTAAAATCCGCATACATATAGGTGGTATTAACCTCAAATTTCATTGAGTGGCCCAAGCTATGTTTTTTTACGAGAAATTATTTTATTTTTACATATATAATGTAATTTATTTAATCTTTAATTCCAAATAGAAGCTAAGTGTTTCACATCTAGAATTAGGGAGTTTCTCATTGCATTCTATAAGAACTCTTAACTATATAAACTTTTTTTTTTTTATGAAATTTCTATGGTTTAAATTCAACTTACGAGTTATACCTTAGTTTTTCTAGCTCATATTCAACTAACAAGAGTTGGAATGTTTAAAAAACAGAAAAAATCCATTCATCAGAGGATTCACCAGACATGATTCATTTTAGTGGAAGTCCATAGCGAATGGAATTTATCATTGAGAAATGTTTATTTATTATCAAGCCATGTGAATTATTGAAGAAAACTCAACTTCTGATTCCATGTCACATCCTATAGAGTAAGCTAACAATCATGTATTTTTTGCATCGACTTGTTTCGACTAAGCTAAATTCTTATATCAATTGAATTTTTTCAGCAACCTATATTTCAAAACAAGAGAATTAGCAAAATAGAATTCTAAATGAATTGAATTCCATTTAAAACTATGTTTCCAAACATTGTGTTAAATTTAAATTTATATTTTATTTTTATTTCTATTTTTATTTTTTCCTTAACATATATTCGGATGATGAAACAAGTCAAACTTAATTTCCTAAGGTTTGACGTAAAAGCTCGCGATCAGGCTAGTAAAATTTTTTCATTAATATAATTTTTTAGTAAATCATATATATGCATTGCTATAACTATGATCTTTTTAAATTCATTGACTTTTTAATATTGAATATTTTATCCTAAAGATCACTTGTTTATGTTCGCATACACCAAATTGGAATGCGAGATTTTCTTTTTACTTACGTAAATGCAATTGCTCAATTAAAAAATTTGAAACTCTTCAGAATACTTTTTTTATATAAGTATATTAAACATGAAAATTTGGTGTAACACTTCTACCCTACAGTGTAAATCTGAATATATTCAACTAATGTGTTAATAATACAAAAATTGTCAACTAAAATAATGTTGCGATGTTTGATTTCTAGCTACAAACAATAGAAGACACCGAAAGCGAGCACGCGAAACTATAGTCATAAATGAAGGTGAGAGCGGCATCGTTTCGAAAGGGCTTACCATCATTAACTAGGCAGTCATTGTAACCAAGTTGCTTGAACATCTTCAGATTGTAAACTCTTCACAATATTAATTATATATAAGTATATTAAACATGATAATATGGTGTAACACTTCTAGCCTACAGTGTAAATTTGAATACATTCAACTAATGTGTTATAATAATAACAAAATTGTCAACAAAAATAATCTTGCGATAGTTGATTTCTAGCTACAAACAATAGAATACACCAAAAGCAAGTACGCGAAACTATTTTCATAAATGAAGGTGAGAGTGGCATCGTTTCGTAGGGGCTTGCCATCGTCAACTAGGTAGTAATTGTAACCAAGTCACTTGACGATCTTCTGATTGACAAGGTAGTCGGAACTGAACTACCCAGAACTTACATGAATTCTTGATATATGAAAGCAACTGTCACAATGGTTTATTTTTTCAATTATGAAAGCCACGGTAGTAAGAGCTGCAATAGGTCTTTGTTCGATCAGTATATTGTTATTGGAACATTTTTCTACCCATACCTTGTTTGGCTCCAATGTTGTGACAAATTATCAGCGTAATACACAAGAATAGAAATAATTAATATTCAAAGAAATGCAGTGTCGGTCTTAACAATTATGAGGCCCTAAATCAATGGAAGTGTAATGTTCAATAGCAATAGTCAACTAGTCCGCAGTCAAATGTAGATGTATATAGAATTTTTAACCCCTTCAATCTTTAAAGCCCTAAGCGATTGCCTAATTGACCTCCACAGTAAGGCTGTCTCTGAAGAAAGGAACAATCAGTGGTTAAGGAAAAGAAACAGTTGTTGAAGATCGCATGCGATGATCCAGCTTCAAGATTACCAGAAGAAATCACAATAGAAATTAGAATGTGTTGATTATCTGAAAGAGTAATTAAATAATTCTTACATGGAAGAACAATGAACAAACATACAATGACAAGAAGTTTAGGCTTGCAAAAGTCCATAGCAGAAAATGAATCTCTGTTTTTTGGTTTTTCTCAAAGATATAAGCTTTGTTTCAATGTTTCTTGAAGATGTGTAGTAGTTGTATAGGTCAAAGCAACCAATTACACATTAAGTTTAAAACAAAATCCACTTTCAAGTTATAGGAAATAATACTGCACAAGCAACATATTATGTATGCAATGATATTAGAAAAGCAGCATCCTACGTAGGAAAATAACGAAAGAAGAAATATATTCAAGGTACTATACTCTATTAAGCACAGTCGGACCCACGCACAAGGTTGTCGGGTCCCAACCCCCCTCCCCCTCATTTTGTGAAACTATAATATTAGTACACGTGTGTTGATAAAAAAAAAGATAAGTGATTGTGTTCGAAGGGATAGTTGGGTGCTAATTCAGCCCCTCTAACGCAGGT
>CATIWQ010207679.1:0-14944 GCA_949673415.1 Euphorbia schlechtendalii
TTGTAAGGTCTCCTTGAGAGACGGATGTCGTGAAGCTCGCAATTGGAAGCTCTCCAATCTCACGTGCACGAATTACTCTCGATCAAGATCGGTGCTAGCCGTAGGGATGAAGAATGATGAAAAAGAAAAACTCTAAGAATGACTGCCCACGTTTTTCTTTCTCTCCAAGGGCTTATTTTATTTTTGTCTATTTATAGTTTAATTAGTCAATTAGGTTTAGGTTATTAATTATGAATTTGACCCAATTAATTTTATGTTTAATAATTAAACCCCATAGTTTAATTTCTTAAACAAATTTAATTGTCAACTTCATATTTTACAAATTAACCCATAGACAAAAAATAAATATTGCAATTTAATCAAATAAATTGTCATATTACAAATTAATTTAATTAACTAAATTTAGTCAATTAATAATTTTAGTTCGCAATACTTTATGATCAAATTTATTCAATTAAATTATTCAACATATGAATTTATTTAGTTATCAATTAAACAAATACCATGTGTAAATGCAATTTAATCGACTTAATTTAATTTAATGAATAATATAAAATAAATTATATTATACCATTAACTAAATTAATTTTTTGGAGTTATATAGATTATTCAATTACATTAACTTGGCATGTCAATTAATTAATAATCAATTCTTCATCAAGTTTTGTAACATTGTATATACAATAAATCCCAGATCAGTAGTTCTACGCGCACGATCCTTTGGGTATGTCCATATGTTGGCAATGAGATTCACCCACAGACTGTAAGAGGATTCTAGCAAACCATTACAGCTCCCAATTGAGACAGAATACAGCCTTCTATTAAAGATACTGAACCCAGTAGTTATCTCACAAAGTCCTTTGCCAGCTGACATCAATGTGATGAACAAGAGGCATGGTGCTTGTCACCCTCTTATACAGTTCATCGTATTTCTTGATCTAGAATAAAATGATAAAATAAGTCAACGACTTATTGGACGTCCTTATCCCTTTTATTCATCTAGTGGCAGGTGATTCATTTCGGTTTATCAAACCGATGGCATTCCTATCACTTCAACACTAATATTAACATGGTTATGAAACATACCGAGCATACCCGTACTTGTAATCCAATATTTAAGGACCCATTAGTAATATGCTACAGCTTACCCACTTCCACATTAATAATAAATTGAAATCAAGTCTGAGGACTATTGAGGCCTACTTAGCAAACTGTCTATGACATACAACCATGTGACCTTTCTGTGTGGATCGGTCCAGCCCCATGTTCTCAACATGTACCTATGTTCATGATCTACTTTACAAGTGACATAGCAACTACATTGCTATAGATCATCCAACATACAAGCCTTTCGTTTTATTCATTCCCATGATTAAAACAAACTTGGGACATTTATGATTATCGATCAGTGGATACTCTACTCATATTATAGTACAACATATATATATATATATATATATATATATATATATATATATATATATATATATATATATATATGTAGTAGATTATTGCCTTTATAATGTGACACCATTAGTATATACATAATGTAAGAACCAATGCCTGAGAACTAGGGCACACCAACATTTCCAACACTAATATCATGCTACTATCATGTAACTCCCAATATATTCATGTAAGACTTTTGTCTCTGCATCAGGAATCACCCTTTTGCCTTCCCCATCTATTATAAATCTTGTAAGTAGGTAGTTCCCACTTCTCTTCTCTGGAGTAGTAGCAACAGACAGATCGATATCCAATACTTGGCTAAATGCACCTTCATCAATCCATATACCTTCATATTTAGCATAGGTCCTTAAGCCCAAGCTATGAGGAAGATTTTCATGCGATTTGCTAACAACATTCCTTTTACATAACTCCTACATATATTAATGTTTAGATCAACAATGTTCATTACATTCATTCACAGGTTCATAGAAATGCAACAAAAATAAATTAAAATTCTTTATTACCTTGTATGCATTAGTAGTGACATTGGCTTCAAACTTGTCCCATTCCTCCTTTGTGCATTTTCCCTCTTCATATGGAATCTTTTTCCCTACAGGTTTTCCACCATCGATGAACTCTCGTCTCCACTTAAGTTTGTGTTCTCTCCAAGATTTACTGATATTTTACAAGACAATTGATTTCTTGCCGATGTCATCTTCAATTGTAAAGTTGAACTATGTCAAAGTAAAAAGTAAAAAGTAACTAGTTTTGATGTCAGATTCCAAAAATATCAACATGTTGTTGCTACATAATAAGTAAATAGTAAACAGAGTCAAATTCCAGAGAAATAATAAGTAAAATTTATCATTATTACTACTGCTACTACAACGATTTCAGCCTAAGTTAGACATTAGGAGTTGATATTTAAAGCCTTGTATTTAGCCAGTATCTTATTCTGGGTTCTGTCTACAGTGTGTAAGTAAAGGAATAGTTGTAGAAAAGATACACAAAGTCAATGGCTTGTTAACACTTTAGCATATTATTGACCAGTTAGTAAATTATTAAACTAGACTGAGATTATTTAACTTAGCATATTTTCATCAATGGATTGTTTCTGTATTCTACATCCTGCTTTCAGATTATTGATCATCTAAACTATTAATTTTAAAATTGGAATACTGCATTCCAATTTTACAATCTTAGGATACTAATTTCAAAATTGAGCTATTGTATAAGATTGTGAAATTAGTAAAAAGTTCTATAAGGTTCTTTGTTCATACCATTCGTACCAAATATTTCTCATTAAAACTTGACAGTTTATTTATCACTTAGCAAATTATTAACACGAATTATACCTTCCCTAGCAAACATCTAGACTACTTACATCTCATTTCTCACCTAATCCAGTGCTCAATCTCTAAATATGTCAATAAATTAAGTTGACAAATTAAGCAATGGTACAACTGAAAAGGACTAATCTTTATTACTTATATAATTCATAAATTAAGTGCACATATTAATTTGAATATGAAATTATGTACTCTCATATCCTGCCATAAACTCTATTTGAGTCCTTCAGGTACATCATGCCATGTACTATAACTTACAGGCACCTTTGTTCTTCCAAGAAGACCAAAATGAGCATTGAAATCCTTGATCCATGGCTGTACAAGGCAAAGACTAGTCCAACCTAGCACTCGTTGACCATTATACTTGTTGTGGAACCCAAGTTAATAGTACCTCATAGTACTTTAATGTTTTGGAAATAGCAAACTAACTAGGATAGTGAAATTAATTGAGTACTAAGTATAATCTTAATTAATGAAGTTGACTTGAGTTTGTTTAAGGGAACACAACTCAATTTCTTGTGTAATTAATTAAGTTATAGATTAGAGTAGGAAAAGCTGAGTATGTGCTGAATACTACGTAGGTTAGAAGTATATCTACTCAGGTGTGCTGAGTTAGCTTTTATTTATTAAAAGCTGATTTCGTTCACACTTAGAGAATTAAATGACACATATGCTACTAACGATTTCTATGAGAGACGGAATATTGTTTAGTTTCTTTTCAGGTTAAAAAACGCTGAAAAGAAAGAAGATTTCCAGTGGTCCTCACAAGACAAAAGGTGTCAGTACGATATGTC
This sequence comes from Euphorbia schlechtendalii, assembly GCA_949673415.1. NCBI lineage: Eukaryota > Viridiplantae > Streptophyta > Magnoliopsida > Malpighiales > Euphorbiaceae > Euphorbia > Euphorbia schlechtendalii. The sequence goes on from CATIWQ010207679.1 coordinate 3,593, forward strand.
GAGATTCCCTCACTAAAGTCCAAGGTAAAAGAAATTTCTGACATGCGACATTTCTTAGTGTCTCCGCGCGACTCTGCCAACATTAGCAATGTCAACCAATCTGAAGATTCCATGTTACATTCTCGCGCGCCTCTCTCAAACAGAATTGCTTGAAGACAAATGAGATTTTGTCAATAGAATTTTATCACGTCTCAACTTTCAAATTTCTATCTCTAAACGTCTTGGAATCTATCTCTAATGGGAAGATTCGAAAGATATGAAGAGAAGAGAAATTGAAGATCAGTGACCTCGAAAAGTTTGCAACGGCTACTTCTTAAAGCTTCAAGTATAAATAGAAGACTAAAGTAGACGTTCAAACTTGGTGAATCATCTGGAATTTCTTTTAGAGCTGAAACTCTGTGCAATTACTCATCGCTTCAAGAAATTCCAAACTCAAGCAATCAGCAAACAACAAATTTCAAATATGTTTGTAATAGAGAGAAATACTTAGATTTAACATTGTAAGGATTCAACATTTTATAGGTTGAATTCGATCCGTAATTTTCTGTTCAAATCTGAGTGTCAGTTTGGGAAAGGTACCGAAACTGAGTTGAGTGGTGGTTAGAAAGGAAGGTACTTTCTGTAAAACTATGTCTACCCGTTGTATAGGTTGCTCCGCCTAAGTAAGGAACAAACACTAGTGGATTAAAGCTCGAAAAAGGTATCCGGGGACTGGAGGTAGGCTCGGGGCCGGACCAGGATAAAATTCAGGTGTTGAAGTTTTAAACTTTCACTTTTAGCTTTTACCGTGTTCAGCTCATTCATCATCTTATCTCTGTTAAGTGTTTTTGCTTGAAAAACCAATCCCAGCTGAGTCGAGTACTTAGCAAGAGGTTGTAGATAAACTATGCCAATGAAGCTGAGCAGTTTATAAAGTTTTTATATCAACTCAACACGCATACTCAGAAAGCATATAAAAACTTAACTTGGCAAAATAAATTTTTATAAATCCTCAAACGTAACAAAGATTCCCATTCACCCCCCCTTCTATGGTTGTTTACAAGCTGTCTTAGGACCAACAAGTGGTATCAGAGCAGTTGCTCAACTTATTGACTAACTGTCTTTGATTCAAGATCCATAAATGGCTTGCAACAATTACCGTTCTAGCTTAGGTCAGGCAATTCTCTTAAAGGAGGAAATGTCTATTACCATACCACCTCTTTTTTATGATAATCACTTCACGTTTTGGAAAAATCGCATGAAAATTTTCAGTCAGTCCCAAAGCATGCAGTCTTGGCTCGTTATCGAGTTTGGTCCCAAAGTTCCCAATGTTGTGAGGAACAGAATTCGTGACCCAGTAAATCTAGAGGACTACGACGATGCTGATCTGAGGCTTCTCAAGGAGAATGCTATAGCAATGAACTGCTTTCACTATATGCTAGATCTTACTAAGTGCAACAGGGTCTTAGGATGCGAGGTTGCACTAGAAATCTTGAAAAAGATGGAGATTACCTACGAGGGGATGGAAAGGTCAAAGAGTGGAAGATCAATCTCATGTTGAGGGAGTATGAGATGTTCTCAATGGGTGCCAGTGAGGGTATTCAAAGCATGAATACCAGGTTTATTAACATCATTAATGAATTGAAGAGATTGGGAAAGGAGTTCACTGAAGAGGAGCTCGTCAAGAAGATTTCGTGCACTCTTGCTCTAGAGTGGGACTCCAAGAAGAGCACTATTGAGGAAGCTCATGATCTAAAGAACTACAGCTACGATGAGCTGATAGGCACCTTACTGACTCATGAGATACTCTGAAGAAGTATTCAGATGACTCCAAAAGGAGTCGAGGTAAGGAAAGAGAGGGAAAAGCCATTATCCTGAAAGCTGATTCATCTTATGAGTCCACCAGCTGTGACTCTGATGAGCAAATGGCCCTTCTAACAAGGCATTTCAAACGCTTGATGAAGAAGGATGGGAAGTTCAACAAGAAGAAGTTTCTCGGTAAAATCAAGTCAACTCAGCACCAGCGTGGAGCTGAAGAAGGACCCAAAAAGGAACACGTCAAAGACATCAAGTTCTTTGGCTGTGGAGAGAAAGGCCATATCCAATCCAGCTGTCCTAAGGTAAAGAAGGAGAGATTCAAGAAGAGGTTCAACAAGGAGAATGAGGTACTTACTGCCACCTGGAGCGACTCAAAAGAATCCTCATCATCTGATGAGGAAGCAACTGATTCCGCCAACCTTTGTCTTATGGCCATCGAGAATCGAAGAGGCAAAGTCTCAGCATCTACCTTTGGAAGAGATCAATCTGTTGCTGACTCTGAAGCTGAGCGCAATAAGGGAAAAGCTCATGAAGTTGAGTACATCTTGAAATTCCCCTATCTATGGAAGAATTTTCCTAGGCTCTCTTTGATGTTATGAAACTAACTAATAAGTTGATGAAGAACATCAAAGAGTTGGTGAGGAGAAGTGAAGATTTGGAAGACACTGTTGCTTCCTTATCTCTTAATATCCTCTTTCTTCAAGAAAAAGCTGAGTATCAAGATTGTTTAAGCAGCAAGCTCACTAAGCAATTAGATGATTTGACTGCTGAGGTAATAACTTTGAAGAAGAAGCAAGATCCTCCTCCATCCAATAGTCAACCTTCGAGTAACCAAACTCGCAATTCTAAGAGGAAGAATTCCTCTAAAAAGAAGAAAGCGAGGTAGCCCAAAGCAAAAATAGAGTATGGTTTTTACAGAAAAGCTGGACATGCCACAGTAATATATAGGCATAAAAATGGTTATTATGACGAGTACAATTGGAATAACCTAAGAACTTCTAACAAGGGAGGACCCAGCTCGAAAGCTGTTGTACCTAAGAAAACGTAACTATTTTGCAGGTGAGCCTTAGATACGCTGATAACTCTAGAATGTGGTATGTGGATAGCGGATGCTCAAGGTATATGACGAGAGATGAAAGCAGTTCATCTCATTGGAGTGCAAAGGAAATGGGAGTGTCAGCTTTGGAGATAACTAAAAAGGTAAGATTATGGGCTGTGGCACTGTCGGTGTCTCTCCTTCAATCGAAGAGGTTTCTCTAGTTAAAGGTCTGAAGTTCAACTTGCTTAGTGTCCCAGCTTTGTCACAAAGGTAGAAAGGTTACATTCGACTCAGCATGATGCTCACTAATTGGCTTTAAGATTGATTCTACTATTCTCTTTACTCCTCGAATTAATAATGTTTATATGATTGATTTATCCCCAGGCTCCACTACTGTGTATCTTGTATCTAAAGAGGATAACATTCTGTCCAAACTGTCCAAAAAGAAATTAGTTGTGGGTTACCCAGCATCAACTTTGAAAAGGATAAACTTTGCTCAGTTTGCCAACTAGGTAAGTAAGTTAAGAAATCTTTTAAGTCAATTAATCACGTAGTAACTAAGCGATCGTTGGAGCTCCTCCACCTGGATCTTTTCATCCCAGTTCAACCAATGAGCATGGGTGGTAAGAGATTTTCATTGGTGGTTGTGGATGACTTCACAAGATTCACTTGGGTAGTCTTGTTGAGTAGCAAAGACGAGACATATGAATCTTTTATCAAGATCAGTAATCAGATAATGAAAGAAACAGGAACTAAAATCAATGGAATCTGAAGTGATCATGGACATGAATTCAAGAATTTTCATTTCAAAGAATTTTGTTCAGTGCATGGTATTGACCACAACTTCTCATCTCCTTATACACCTCAACAAAATGGGGCTGTAGAAAGGAAGAATAGAAACATAGTTGAAATGGCTCAATCCATGTTGAGTGATAACAATCTACCAAAGTAATTTTGGGGAGAAGCTATTAACACAGCCTGTTATATCTTGAATCGGGTTTTTATTCGCCCAATTCTTGAGAAGACACCTTATGAACTTTGGCAAGGGCACAAGCCTAAGATTGGCCATCTCAAATCATTTGGCTGTATGTGGTTTATTCTTAACACCAAGGAGAAATTAGGTAAGTTTGATCTTAAGTTGATGAAGGTATCTTTCTAGGATACTCAACTAATAGCAGGGCATATAGAATATATGTCAAAAGAACCAGCCTATTAGAGGAGTCTATATATGTTGATTTCAATGAAACTAACAATGCATATAGACGTCCATCTGATGAAGATGAAGGAGTACCCTAGCAAGCAGATCCACTCAGTATGCCACTCTCTATGCTACCCAACCCAGCACAAGAACCTGAAGCTGAGGAAGCCAAAGATGATGAGGATCTTTCTATCAACTTCAACGATGGCAAAGATCAACCTCCACCTCAGCATCCAATTATCGATCCTCTAGTAGTTTATCCGAGTGTTCCAAGAGATATTAGAGTTCATCGTAACCATCTACTAGACAACATAGTTAATGATATTCATAATCCCATGATGACGTGAGGTCAACTCAGTAGGATGATGAGTCATCCAACCTTCATATCATTGATTTAACCTAAGAAGTTTGAAGATGTAGAAGGAGAAAGAGATGATTATTGGATGATCACAATGCAAGAGGAGCTGGAAAGTTCAAGCTCAATGATGTTTGAGATCTAGTTCTGAAACCGAAAGGGAAATCAATTATTGGAACCAAATGGGTTTGTAAGAACAAGCTAGATGAAGATGGCTCTATTATCAGGAATAAAGCTAGGTTTATTGCGTAAGGCTACAATTAGCAAGAAGGAATCAATTATGATGAGACTTATGCACCTGTAGCTCGGTTTGAAGCAATTTGTATCCTATGCGCTTTCGCATCTCATATGAACTTCAAATTATTTCAAATGGATGTTAAGAGCGCATTCCTAAATGGATTCATTCAAGAAGAAATCTATGTTCACCAACCTCCCGACTTTGAAGATTTGAAGAATCCTAAGCATGTCTTCAAATTGAAGAAAGCTCTCTATGGATTGAAGCAAGCTCCTAGAGCTTGGTATGAGAGGATGGCCAATTTCTTTATCAGTAAAGGCTATGAAAGAGGAAAAGCAGATACTACTCTATTTATCAAGCGAAGAAAGGAAGATGTGTTGCTAGTCCAAATATATGTTGATGATATCATATTTGGTGCAACTGATCAGAAGCTATGCAAGGAGTTTAGCAAGTAGTGAAGAGCGAGTTTGAAATGTTTATGATGGGAGAGCTCAAGTTCTTTCTTAGTCTTCAAATCAAGCAGACTGAAGATGGAATTTTCATCAGTCAGGCTAAGTATGCCAGAGAAGTCTTGAAGAAATTAGGCATGGAACATTCGAAGGCAATGTCTACTACTATGGCCACTGATACTATCTCGAGTAAAGATGAAACTGGAAAACCTGTGGACATCAAGTTCTACAAAGGAATCATTGGCTCTCTTCTTTATCTCACCGCTAGTAGGCTAAACATACAGTATGTTGTGTGCTACTATGCTCATTATCAAGCTGATCATTGAGAATCTCATTTAGCCACTATAAAGAGAATTCTCAGGTACTTGCAAGGCTCGATTGAAGTAGGTCTATGGTATCCCAGCATCTCAAATTTCACTCCTAAGGGATTCATATATGCTGATTATGGTAGAGACAAGCTCGACAGGAAAAGTACAATAGGAGGGTGTCATTTCCTTGGGGAGTGTCTTATCTCATGTTACAGTAAAAAGCAAACTTCTGTTCCGCTGAGTATAGCTGAAGCTAAGTACATGGCAGAAGGAAGTTGTATAGCACAAATGCTATGGATTAAGCAGTAATTGGAAATTAAGGTATAAAGTCAAATTATCTCGAAGTTTTGTGTGATAACAAGAGCGCAATTGACCAATCCAAAAATCTAGTTCAGCATGGCAAGATGAAGCATGTCAACCTTAGACATCACTTCATTAGGGATCATGTGCTACAAGGAGATGTCAAGCTGGAGTATATTCTATCTAAGGAACAACGCGCTAACATTTTCACCAAGCAATTGCCAAAGGAGTAATTCAATACTCTGAGGCAGTTGATAGGAATGGCAAATCCACGTTGAAGAAGAAGAAGAAGGAAGTTGAAATTATCAATATTTTGGCTAAGTGTTGGAGATCAAGCCTTGAGAAGACACATGGATAACACCGTTAGTATTTTAAAGTAATGGCATGAGAACTATTTTGAGGTTGAAATTCAAGCTCCTTTGTTCTAAAAAGACATACATTTGAAGTGGAACCGGTTTTATCAAAACTCACCATTTTACTGAGGCTGTTAATCTTATGCTCATCTCAGCATTCATTTTCATCTTGAGTTGTGGGAGGGCCACGTGCCCCTGAGAGATCCTAAGGTCTATAAAAACTAAACAGTTGAAGAGTGAAGGTTACTTGCTTTCTACGAATTTAGAATTCAAACCCTAATTTCTCATCTCTTTCAATCCTTCTCAAATACTCTCAAATGGCGATTACCAGAACCACATTCAGACTCAAGAGCACCAAATCAATGAAGATTGTAGTGAATGCTGAAGGGAAGATCGAAAAGTTAACTCTACAAGAAGGAACCCTATTCATTAAGGTGGAGTGAGCAGACAACTTAGATTTTGGTCCCGTTTATAAAGTGGAATATGAAGGGTTGCTGCGAAAAAAACCATGCAGAGGATCATCAAGCAGCAGCATCTGAGTTCCTTCCTGAAGATGGAAGGTCCTACTATCACATGACTCATCAAAGCCTTCTATTCAAACCTCTACACCATCCAAGGGTTTGATAATGTTGTGATGATGAATTTTGGAGGTAAATCCACTCTCATCTGTGCGAGATTGGTAGGGAGTGTCCTCAACATGCCTAATAAAGGCACTCAACTTCGCAAAACTAGCAACGAAGACACCGTAATCATTCCTAAAGATTGGGAACTCCCAGTGAACTATGTATCAGGGGAGATAGCAGCAAGCGAGATGAGCTGGACTGCAAGAACGTGCCACAAACTGGTGGTGGCTCTACCAAAAACTGGGTTTGTAACTAGCTGCACATACCTTGAGAGGTGTGTAGTCTACCATATGGTAGAGGGTAAGAAGCTGAGCTGGCCAGTGGTGATTCTTCACCATTTAACCAAGCTGACTACTATCTATCACTATGGTTACCTGATAAGTGTATAATTACACTTATTATCATGACATTTTCAATCATTAAACATATGGTTTTGTTTCATTTTATACTTCATATAAAAGATTTCACGTGGTATGTAATTGTTTTTTATGCAAATGCAGAAACTAGGTGAACCTTGGGAGTAAAATGATCAAAAGATGAATTTTATGTTAAAAGAGTGAAAAAGGTGCAAAAAGATGTGTGGAACATAAGGATTTGGCTTAGGATCGGAGTTGTCAAAGATTGGTAAAGTTACGAAGAAAAAACATGAAGGAAAAGCATATTTCATGATCATGACACCCATTCGCGGTTGCGACTTGTTACTCTTCATAAGAAGAAAGTTACAAATCATTATTCATGATCATGACATGTGATTCGCGGTCGTGACTTGTAACGGTTATTGGTCATCTCTTTTCAGCTACCAACCGCAAGATAATAACGATCACCCGCCATCAACTGCCAACTGAAAAGACACCTTTTGGAAGTAACCAATCTTGAAAAGGTGCCTTTCCATTATGGATTAGGATGAATCTTTGCATCCAATCATATTGAAGTGATGCAACCCTTTGCCAATGGACACGACTCTTCATTTGGATAGACACAACCCTTCGCACTTTATAAATAGGGTTCGAATCACATCAATTTCGTAGAGATGGAGTATGGGCAATGAATGGTAGTATGTGTGATACATATTAGATAGTGAAAATTGTATAGATTTCACTACGTTCAAAGTCTTAATGAGAAAAATGTATAAGTGATTCGATTTTTAGTTCGATCACTATATTTCTACAAAAATTCAAGCGTTTGTGGTATGAGTGTAATTGCAAAGCACTTATCAATAAAAGTTTTCATTCTTCAACATTCTTTTATTCGAAATTCACAAAGAATAGCATCCTAGCGGAGGTTCTGTATGAGTCGAGATCGAATTCAAAGTAGACGCAGGAATTGCGGGAATTGACGACTCCCATTAAAGAGTGGATACGGTTTGAATCAACTTTAGCTTTCACTTGCATACCTTAAAACTTTACTTTATTTTCTACTTATACTTTCTATTTTGAAATGTATGATATGTCCATGTGTCATAACGAGTATTTTGTCTTACGTCATTTATATTAATCAAGTTATATGCTTTCGAGTTAACTTTAAGAGTGATTTCGGGGTTAACAAGATTGTTTATAATCACTGGATCTGTGATTATAACACTGTTTAGTGAGCCAACATTTTTAGAATGGTAACTTGCTAAATATGGCTATGTGAGAGTGACTCGTAGTAAGCATAGTATTATAGTTATCCAGGTTCTTATAAGTGTCATAATTCGTTTACCCTAGATTTAGAAAAGTCATCTCATGTCTTTCTCTGCGGTGAATTATTGAATATTAGGGCGTCTAGATCTATATTTGTTGAAGTTATCTAGTGTACGAAATATTCTTGATGATTTTGCATGTTTTTCTCTTCTAAACTTATTCTTAGGAAACATCTATATATTTTACATTTTCGCTAGTCTGTTCATACATCTATCTATTCATCCGTCTATCATCCAAAACCTCCAATCAAGTTATCTATTTTCGTTTACTCCATAACTCTAGTTGGCCTTTAGAACTGAATCCCTTACCTGTGGGATAGATATTTTTTAAAACTACATCAAAATTGTATACTTGTAGTGATCAACATTTTTCTATTTGATAAGCGGTATTGACAATACTTGTTCGTATTTTGAACTTTTATCTTATCGGTAGAAAGGCGGGGAACAAGGTTTTTGGCACCTTTACCGAATATAAGCATATTGAAATGAGTATAGTAAAAATCTTGCGATCAATTTTTTGCACCGTTACCGGGGAAGGCAAGTGCGTTCTAGAGATTAAATTGCTGGAGAACGGGCAATTATATCTATAAAAAAATAGAATTGTTTGTTTTTAATTTAGTTTTTAGTTTTGAAGTATTTATATCTGTTATTAACATATTTTTCTTGCTTATTCATTGAGTTTTCTTTCTAGCATCTGCATGCCAAGTATGGGTAGATCAGGAGAAAGTTTGTGTCTTTCGAATCAGAAATAGAACGATTTGGTAGGACAAGGAAACGAAGAAATATGAGACAAAGAAGAAGGATGGCTTAAGAAGAACAACAAAATGTCGATCAACCTCAACCAAGGCTCATGGATTATATCGTTCCGACCATCAATAATAACAATCAGGGAATTGCTAGACCACTAATTAATGCAAATCAGTTTCAAATCAAGCCAGCATTACTTCAAATAATTAGCAATAATGTGCAATATTATGGTCTACCCAATGAAAATCCGAATGGTCACATTGCAAACTTTCTAGAAGTCTGTGATGCTTTCAAAATGCAAAATGTTCCTAATGAAGCAGTTAAACTTCACTTATTTCCATTTACGCTCCGTGATAAAGCGAAAGTTTGGTTGAATCCATTACCCCCAAATTCAATCACCACTTGGAATCAATTATCCCAAGCCTTTCTAACTAAATATTTCCCTTTAGCCAAAACCGCAAGACTCATTAAAGAAATCACTTCTTTTACTAAAAAAGATAGTGAATCCTTATACAAAGCCTGGGAACGTTATAAGGAACTTCACTGAGTTTGTCCTCATCATGGTTTACCCCAGAATGTGATTCTGCAAACTTTCTACAATGGAATAAATCAAGCAACAAGAGGAGCGATTGATGCTATGGCTGCGGGATCTCTTATGAAGAAAACTACTCAAGAAGTCTTTGATCTTTTGGAAGATATGGCAAATAACAATAGTATGTGGCCAGTAGAGAGAGCACAAGTAAGTACTACTAATCCTACTCATTCGCATGCTGCATCTACATCTTCCAATTCAGTTTAAAAGATCAATGAATTAGACCCTATTTCTATAATGTAAGAGTAAATATCTGCATTATCTCATAAGATAGATAATATGCATACAAGTAAGAGTAACCCTTTGACATGTGAAAATTGTGGTTAAATCAGACACACTACTTTTGAGTGTAACTTCAACCCATGTGTAGGGGAGTAATTAAGTTATGTTCAAAGTCAAGGGAATTCTTATGGAAATAATGGAAATAATTATAGGAGTTCTAATTGAAAGTATGGTGATAATCGACAAAAGAATTATCAGAGTAATGATAGAATAGGGCAATTAACAAGAAAGATAGACAAATTTCTGGAAGGAGTTTGTAATAAGCAATCAAAGTCAGAGGAATGTTACAAAAAGTTAGAAAATAAGATGGATCAAATGTTTAAAAATCAATCATCTTCCATTCATAATTTGAAATACAAGTTGGTCAATTAGCGAGTGCTATTCCATCTAGAGGGAAAGGTCATTTAACTAGTAACATAGAAGGAAATCCTAAGGAAAATGTGCATGCTATAGCCCTTCGTAGTGGTAAATTACTAGATGCACCAATTCCTTCGGGTATGCTTGCTAATGATGTTGTTGAAGTACCAGATGATTATCCAAGTAAATCAAATGATAAATCAGGAGAGGATGAACAACCTAAATCTAGAAAGGTTAATCCCCCTCAACCACCATTTCCACAAAGAATGAAGAAGAAGAATGAGGATAAGCAATTCATTGAATTCATAAACAAACTTAAAGGTCTGGAAATCAATCTATTGAAGCCATTACACAGATTCCAAACTACGATAAGTTTATTAAAGAACTTTTATCACGTAAGCGTAGTTTAGAAGGAATATCAAAAGTATCTTTAACTGAAGATTGTAGCAAATAATAACTGCTACAATACCCACTAAACTCAGAGATCCAGGAAGTTTCACAATACCGTGTAAACTTGGAAACATTTCTTTTCCAAAATGTTTATGTGATCTTGGGGCTAGTATAAATCTTATGCCTTTATCGATCTTGAAAGAGTTTAAGCTTGATGATGAAGTTAAAAGGAAAAATATGGTCTTGCAATTAGCCGACCAGTCTATTAAACGTCCTTATAGCATAATAGAAGATGTGCTAGTTAAAGTGGATAAATTTGTTTTTCCAACAGACTTTGTCGTGATAGATTTTGCATATGATGAAAAATGTCCTATAATCTTAGGAAGACCTTTTATGCATATTGGCAAAGCATTGATAGATGTGTCTGAAGGAAAAATTAAGTTAAGGATAGGTGTCGATACTGTTGAATTTAATATGGATAAGGCTGATAAATATCCAATGGATGAAGATATATGCATGAAACTTAACTTGATTGATGTTCGCATCCAAGAAGTTGTTAAGTTGGATTTCATCCATGAATATGAAGTCAAGGGCTTGAAAAACCCCATTGATCACTAAATCTCTTATGTTTTCTAAAATATATATA
>CATIWQ010207689.1:0-26298 GCA_949673415.1 Euphorbia schlechtendalii
TGCATAAAGATTTAGCAAAAATGACAATTCATTGATGAACTTAACAGGGGTATAAATGTTTCAAATGATTTGACTCCTACCATCAATTAGCCTTTTCAGGTTTTCTAACCAATGTGGTTCTCTCGATGTCCTAAGTTTTGCCTAAGCCGCCCTTTTCGGGTTTTCAACTCAGCGGACTATTCTTTTTGTGTTTTGAAAATAAGCCCTAATTTTTGCTAACCTAACAGAGTGTTAATTGATAGGCTAATTATAATTTTTTGTACTACTTTTTATTGATTTATTTCTTTCACCTATGCATGATAGCAATTGTGTAAGACTTGGTAGATCAGTCGCAGTCCATGTCCACGACTTCATTTGTTGTCTCGTTCAGCGATTCTGACCGATTGGTTAGTGCTCGCGTCGCTTTGTTGGCTTGAGGTGTATGTGATAATGAGTCTTGATCATCGACGTTCCTTTTTTATGATGCGATGATTGTAAATAGTAGCATATCATGCGAAGGAGTTGTTGACGTGTTCAACAATCTGGCTCCTTTTTATCATTAGTATTGACCTTTGTATGATCCTTTAGAGGAGAGACAATTTTCTTTGACCTTTGCTTGATTGTTCCATGAATTGTGGTGATCCGTGTGATGGAGTTGTTGACATGTTCAACAATTTGTCTCCTTCTTTGTGACCTTGCGCCAGTTGTTCGATCTCATGAATGGTGGTGGTGGAGTTGTTGACATGTTCAACGATGTGACTCCTTCTTTGTGATGTTGCACCAGTTGCTTGGTCTTGTGAATGGCTGTGATGGAGTTGTTGACATGTTCAACAATTTGTCTCCTTCTTGTGATATTGCGTTGGTTGTTTGATTGCCCCACAAATGGTGGTGAGCCGTGTGATGGAGTCGTTGATGTGCTCAACGATCTGACTCCTTCTTTGTGATGTTGGGCCGGTTGTTTCGCCTCAACTTTCTTGGTTGACATTATTAGCCTTATTATAGCTCCGATCCTTTTGATCTTTGCGTGAGTCAGTGGATGTTTCGTGCTTGGAGATCTTTACATTGATCTTTCATCCTAATGAGGTAATTGCTATCATACGTTTTCTAAGTACATGTATTTGTCTCTCACTTTCTCTCAAGAGTTAAATCATTTGAAATAATTGTAATTGTGGGGAATCCATTTATACCCAAATTAATTTCATGAAATGATGTGTCACGTGTGCTAAAAACAATACGTATATGTTTATGAGAATGCGTGATGTCATTGATAGAATATCAAGCAAATAAACAATGTTTAATTTATTCAAAATAATTCAAAAGAAGCCTTGTAGGAAAAGTAGCTAAATGCTAATTATTATATAATCTTCCTTCATGTTAGTCCTCCCTAGATGTATCAATGGATTCAAAGTGTTCCATCCTATCCGCCTTCTCAAACACTTGTTGGTAGCTCGAGAAGATTTCTGACCCAAACTTGTTCCTGTATGATGGCAGTGCACCGTCTAGTAGCTTGGTTATCATCTCTGGTAGAGTCAAGTGAGCCCTAAGCCTGATCTGTGTGGCCATCCAACGTGCATAGTAGGATTTAAAGCTCTCACCCTGCCTTTGCCTTATAGCCTCTAGATGTTGCATTATGGTTTCCATCTGAGAGTTGAAACCATAATGCTCCAGCATAGCTTGAGTGAGGCTATTCCAATTGGTAGCTATGTCTAGCGGAAGGTGGCTATACTATTCATTGACGGGGTGGCCTAAGGTGACGATGAAGAGCTTAGCCATCATTTGATCGCTGACCCTCAATGCTCTCATCACCGTCTGATAATGTGTCAAGTGAGCTCGCAGGTCTACAGATCTTACTTACTTCTCAAACTGTGGCATTGCGAAGTTTGGGGGTAAGCTGTCCTCTTCTCCCATCATCGGTTGCGTAGGGTATATGTTCCTTAGGTGGCCACTGTGAGTGACTAAGAACTGTTGCCATAGTTCCACCATTCCTAGTTTTGAAGGATGGCATTCCTGTGCTTGGACAAGAGCCATATTGCCCTTGGGGATATGCCGCAAACTGGGGCATTTTAGGTGCCTGGAACTGTGAGGTGACTGACGTACTCCAGTTAGGAATAGGGCATTGGGTCATTCCTTGGTAGAAAGGCCCTGGTGCGAATGCTGGCTGGATAGTTTGTCCAGGGAAGAATGGATTCTGGTTCAGTTGCCTTTATCCCGCCTTGAACTGATGAAAGATAGTAGGAGGTCCCCCTATTGGATTAACATTGTTAAGGGTGACCTCCGGGCTGGACACTACATTTTGGGTCCTCCCAACGTGTTGGTGAATGAGCGTAGATAGCTATTCATTGTTGGCAAAGGCATTTATGGCAGCTACGATCTAGGCTCTCACAGATGACTACTAAGAATTTTATCCCATATGGACAGGGTGATCTTCCCTTGCACCTTCTCCTTATGGATTGGCCATAATAGTGTGTTGAAATGAATCTGAGTCTGAATCCGAGTCCTCATTTCAGTTAGTGTATAGAACCCCCTCCAGACTGGCCATGATTGGAGAAACATGGACCAGGCATCGAGCAGGCCTTCTCCAAGCTAAGATATACAAGCAGAAGATCAGACTATGCATTTATGATTCATGACATGACTTGTGATGCAAGAAATGCGTGAGATGTTTAATGTTATGGCTACATTCACAAGGGGTTAGCATACCATGATGAGAAATGACATGTATGTCAATCCATTTGAAACAAACTTGTTAGTCGTTAGGTACAAAAATGAAAACATGTGGAAATGAAAATCCAACAACGGGGTTGGATTTGAGATTTGTACAATGTTGGTGTGACATCATAATATGAGTGATGTAAGTGAGGTGACTAAGTTACCTATGTTGTAATAGGTCCATGGTTTGAGGTTTTGTGAAATGAAGAAAACTACCATATGTGGCTATCTAAGGAATGATTTGGTTATTTTGCCTAATTAGGGCAGAGTTTTGGATACCTGTGTGGTCATCACTATTTGAGGGTATGTGGTGATACCTGAATTATTACCTCGTGTGGGCGAATGATTCGGGTATGAGGAGTATACCCTTGTAAGGTAAGACTTTTGAAGTAAGTTTGCCTCGTGTGGGCTTAGGTTAAGACATCAACTGGGATATTCTTTAATGTGGGAAAATAGTTTTGGGTAGGTTTTTGCCCCGTTTGGGCTTTTAGTGTGTATAATAGCCCCGAAAGGGCTGTGAGTTGGATGTTGAGTGGACATCTAATGGGTAATGTGGTGGAAAGGTTATTGCCCCTTGCGGGCCATGTGCCGGATGTCAAGTGTACATCACGTATTAAAAGGAAGGTATGTTTTCCATGTGTAGGCTAATAGCGGGATGTCAAGTGGACATCTCGCTGAAAAAGGGGTAAGTGATGTCCCTAAGTGGTTTTTATGTTATCCTAGGGTGACACGATCTAAAGTGTCAACTGTGCCTAAGTGTATGTGATATCGTGAGTGTGTGCGTTCAAGTGTCTACACAAAAATTTGTTGTTAGTATGACATTTGTACAATGACAAATTGAAAGTAGTATACAAATAGCACATAACATGCAACGTCCAAACTTCCAACCATATAACTCCCACGTGTAGGGTTTTTGGCTAGTCTCTATCCTAAGTTTGGTTCTTCTTAGGATTATGAAGATACTAAGGAGCGCACCTGCAAGAAAATATAATGCATGATCGCGTGTTTGGGTAACACCCTAGGGAAAATGCCTATGGTTTATTTACATGAAGGTTACAGATGGGTTGTTGATGTAGAAGGTTCTTGTTGCGCTAAAATACACTCCAAGCCTCTAACGAGGGAGGTACATGTGATATGGCAACAAGTGCTCCACCCGCTCGAGTACTATCTTTTCTCATGGAGGCAGATTAGTACAAGAGAGAGCTTCAGGGTAATGGGGGTACCTTAAACTTATGGGCTAATCCCTTCTATTGCAATGCGTTATTATGAATATGTTAAAATTAAGAGAAAACGGAATAATGTGATCAATAATT
Source organism: Euphorbia schlechtendalii (assembly GCA_949673415.1). Classification (NCBI taxonomy): domain Eukaryota; kingdom Viridiplantae; phylum Streptophyta; class Magnoliopsida; order Malpighiales; family Euphorbiaceae; genus Euphorbia; species Euphorbia schlechtendalii. The sequence continues at coordinate 4,002 of CATIWQ010207689.1, forward strand.
TTCGGCACTTATCCAAAATCTAAAACCTTTAAAAGAACAGGTTTTAGAAAAGTCCCCAGTAGAGTTGCCACTGTGAGTGACTGACACGGAACGGTGAGCCGAGAGCGCGCAAAATGATAGGTGCGGTCCACTGGGGTGTTTGGAAAAAGGGAAAAAGGTGTGCCGGGTCAGGGACCCGGAAAAAAGGTTGAAAGAGAAAGCAAAAAACATTTTCGATCAGTTTGAACCCGAATCTGCCATCTCTCAGTGTGGAGTCGCCACCTAGATTAACTCTTTCCAGGAATTAGAGTCCTATGAGGCTTAACGTCCGGGGGACGGCCCACTAAGACACAGAGATTCGGGTCCTGGATAAGTTGCTTATTTCTCATTGGATCACATTATATTACATCTATAGAAAACCGTATTTTCTTAATTGTGCATATTCGCACTTAGGTCATTTTTTATTTTAAATGCATGGTTCACGTATAGAAAAAGCAATAAGTCATCCACAAAGCGGAATAATAAACCATCGACAAAGCAGTAAGTAAATGCGAAAAATAAAAATTACAAGGCTTTCAAAAATCAGGGGATGCAACCGCCTGCTACCTTATTAATTACATTTTCTGTAAAAATATATGCAACACCCGAAGGAAAATAAATCCTAAGCATACATCTAACCTTCATCCACAAAGGTTAGCATGATATATGGCACATATGTTAGATTTAATTTTAGCGAGGCTCGTGTGGTCTAATTAAAACATCGACGATATAAAAGTTGTTAATTTAAATAAAAAATTGGTTCATTTTTATTTACACGTATGTTGATCAATTTTATTAGTGAAAATGATCACATGGCATAAGGTGAGGTCTGTTATCTGGGAATAATTTTAATTCCCTTCGTTGGGGTATTCTAACATAAAAACAAAAAATAAAGAAAGAAATAAAGATGAAGGAGAGATTACAACATTATTTACATAAAAAGGAATAAAAATATTCCTAGGTCCACAAATAAAATCATAAAAAAGAGGAAAGCAGATGAAAGCATGAAATTCGCAGCTCTAAGAACTCAGAGGCTTACCCTTACAGTATGAATCCACTTCGGCATATCCGTTCGATCCCCGGGAGTGTTCCTCGTTCGTTTTTGTAGTTAATTGTAGTTTAATTGGAAAAATAAATGTTTGATTGGAAAATAAAGTGTTTATTTATCCAAAAGATAATCAGACTCGGGGTTCTAAATTTGTTTTAGATCCGAGAATGTCTGAGGATTTAAGAAGAAAAGATGAAGAAATTTGATTAAAGGATGAAGAGATTTGGGATCTAAATGTGTTTTGGATCCGAGAAAAATATAGAAGAAAGTAAGAAATATTGTTTGTATTCATTTTTATCTGATAGAGAGAATTTTCTCTGAATTTTCCAGCCCCCTTCAATCCAAAAAAGTTGGACTATTTATAGAAAAAAACCAGAAAAAACCAAAAAGGTAAGTTTTTCCAGCGAGGCCTCGCCAGAAAAAAAAGTCCAGCGAGACCCCTCACCAGGACTTTGGTGAGGCCATGTGCCTCGCCAAAGCTTGGCGAGGCTCATGCCTCACCTAAACTTGGCGAGGCTAGCCTTGCCGAACCCTTTTTGGCGAGGTTCGCCTCGCCCACCTTTGGCGATGCGGGCCCCCGAGTCTTGTTTTCCATCATGTTTTATGTATTTTTTTGTATTTTATATTTTTTTAATTAATAAAATTAAATAATTTTATTAAAAACGTCCTTTTGAATTTTGAGACGAGAAGGATTCTCTTTTGGATGCATCAGGATACCCGAAAATTGCGTGATTCAAGGATAAAATCCCGAAAAAGCCGTCATCATCGAACATGTGAGCTGGTACAAAATCCCGTGCTCATAAAGTGGCAGAGAAGAAGAAACAAAAATGAAATGGAAAAAAGGGGGAACTCACATAGAGCATTAGGGAGGATCTAGAGAGCATGAGGGATTTCCTTAAGGTGTTCTTGAGTGTTCTTAAGCTAAAAAACCAAACTTTTACCCCCAAAACTTGGGATTTTGGGTCAGTCAGATTAAATACTTGAGGTTTAGACTTGAATGGAGAGTTTACAACATCTTTATATCTCATTTGGAGGTTATTACACCTTCTGAAAACATCAACTTTGGCAAGGAATATATCCGTTCCAAAGATTTTTGAAAAACAACCAAAACCAAACCAAAAAGAAACAAGGAAAGCTTCCTGGAGGACTTAATGGACCTTGAAGAGTGTGAATTCATGACTATGGGGTAAGCCTCTGAGTTCCTGGAGTTTGTGCTTACGTTTATATACTTTTCTTTTTGGAGTTTCATTTTCTTTTCGGTTTTTTCCATTTTTGCAAACCAATCTTTTTTTCTGGAATTTCAGTATAATTTCAAATCTTTTTGAGTATTTTGTTTACATAAAAATATTCTACACATCTTGAGCTTTCCAGAATGATAAAGATCACTTGAAACGGATAAGTATAAATAAAGTTATGATTTTTCGAAGTTACGTAAAATTACGGTTCACGATTTAGGACAACACTGACTGTTTGATATTTTTCTATATAAAGCTATCTTCAAAACCTGATTTTGTCACTTTCAATATGTTAAAAACATCATGATCTTTCCAAACTAATGAGAATAGTTTGAATCTGATAACCATAGTGAAAGTTATGATCGTTTGAAGTTTCGGATATTTCTTTTGTGGTTTTTGCTATTTTTTTGTGTTTTCTGCAGGTTTGGACCATCGATGTCGGTACCAACCTTACCAACATTGGTACTGAAATTACCACATCAGTACCAACATCATTACTAACCTTAAAAGCATTGGTACTGACCTTACTTTTGGCAGAATTCAGTTTCGCTCCGTTTTGCTCTGTTTCGAATCGTTTAAGCTCGGAACAATCTCGGTGAGACCCTTCTCGATTTGAAAATGCATCATTGGGGGTAAAAAACCTCTAAATTGAAATTATTTAACATTTATATATGACTTATTAATATATTAATATGTTGATTAAGAGTTTGGAGTAGTAACGGAAGCGCTTCGGGCCATTCATATTGCTATCGCTCTTCACAGGGAAGTCGGTAACGATATGAATGATGTCGTTATCATTGTTATCCCAAAAAATGGCTATGCTATGCATGTTCAGCCTAGATTCATATTTCTAAATATTGTTTTAGAAAAAAACCCACGAAGAGAACCTCGTTCTCGGATATCCGACCCGACAAAATTCACATGCGGCATTTTCATTAATAAAATGACCAACATACGTGTAAATAAAAATGAACCATTTTTATTTAAAATAACAACTTTAAACCATCGATGTTTTAATTAAGCCACATGGGTCTCGCTAAAATCAAATCGACATATGTGCTATATCTCGTGCTAACATTTGTGGATGTAGCTTAGATGTATGCCTAGGATTTTATTTTCCTTCGAGTATTGTAAATATTGTTTTTGGAAAATGTAATTAATAGATTAGGCGGGTGGTTGCATCCCCAGAGGTTATGTAACCTTTAATCTTTATTTTTCCGCATTTACTTTATGCTTGATGAATTGATTTATTGCTTTTCACATGCGCATTAAATCATGCATTTCAACCTCAAAATGACTTAAGTGCAAATATGCACAATTAGGAAAATACGGTTTTCTGTAAATGTAATTTAATGGGATCCAATAAGAAATAAGTAACTTATCCCGAACCTGAATCTCTGTGTCATGGTAGGCCATCCCCCAGACATTAAGCCTCACAGGACTCTAATTCTTGGAAAGAGCTAATCCAGGTGGCGACTCCACACTAAGAGATAGCGGATTCAGGTTCGACCGATCTGAATAACAATTTTCGCTCTCTCTTCCAACCTTTTTCATGGGTCCTCGACCCGATGCACATTTGTCAAAACATCCCGGTGGATTGCGCATCTCATCCCTGCGCGCTCTCGACCCACAGCTCCGTGTCGTCCGCTCACAGTGGCGACTCCGTTGGGGATTTTTTTCTAAAAACTTGTTTTTCAAAGGTTTTAGATTTTGGATAAGTGCCGAAAATTATTGATCACATTATTCCATTTTCTCTTAATTATGACATATTCATAATTTCACATTGCAATAGAAGGGATTAGCCCATAAGTCTAAGGTGCCCCTATTACCGTGAAGCTTGCAAAAGTATCACTTGCAATCCCATGGAGACCAAGGATGCTTAAGCGGGTGGAACACATGTTGCCATATCGCATGTACCTCCCTCGTTCACACCTATTTGGGGAGAGGCTTGGAGTGTATTTTAGTGCAACAAGAACCTTCTACATCAACAACCCATTTACAACCCTCATGTAAATAACCCATAGGCATTTTCCCTAGGGTGTTACCCAACACGCGATCATGCATTATATTTTCTTGCAGGTACACTCCTTAGTATCTTCATGGTACTAAGATGAACCAAACTTAGGATAGAGACTAGCCAAAAACCCTACATGCTTGAGTTTTATGGTTGGAAATTTGGAAATTGCATGCTATGTGCTATATGCATACTGCTTTCAATTTGTCACTAAACAAATGACATACTAACCACAAATTTTTGTGCAGATAGTTGAACGCACACACTCATGATATTAAATGTACATATCACGATATCAAATCAATATCACATACACTTAGGCATAGGTGACACTATAGATTGTGTCACCCTTAGGACAACACAAAACCACTTAGGGACATCACTTACCCCTTTTTAGCGAGATGTCTACTAGACATCCTGCTATTAGCCTGCACATGGCAAACATACCTTCCTTTTACTACGTGATGTCCACTTGACATCCGACACTTAGCCCACAAGGGGCAATAATATATCCTACACATCATCTTTGAGATGCCCACTCAACATCCAAGTCATAGCCCTTCCAGGCAATTACACACATAAAAAGTCCAAACGGGGCAAATACCTACCCATGATCAAAATAGTGCTTATTAAGCACCCAAACCTTTGTCCTCTTAGAATTATGGAATTATAAGCCTAGGGTATAACACATCTTTCTACCTGAACTTGAACCTAGAATTAGATGATGCAACAAGATGGCATCACCTAGGATAGGATCATCCTTGGTTATAGCGGTTCCCACTTGGCACCCAAACCTCTGCCCATTCGGGCAAAAAACACACTATAACAAGAGTCACACGATACAATGCACTATTTACCCAGACTCACACAATTGTGTGGAAGCTAAACAAAGCCACCTCATGACATGAGAAAGAGCCATAGTTTCAAATTCTCAAAAAGCCTATTACCCAACGGGTAATAAGTAACCATTACCTATTTGTTCCAAATGGATTGGCAAACATAAGTCACACCTTAAAACCAAGCCTATTACCACACGGTCATTATGGTAATCAACTTGTTTGTTCTAAGCAGATTGGCAAATACAAATCACAACCTCAACCTTTTACCACATGGGTATTACGGCTAGCAACCTGTTAATTCCAAATGGATTGGTAAACATAAGTCACACTTTACCACATGAGTATCACATAAGTCAACCTATTTTGTTCCAAATAGATAAGAAAAATACGAATCGCACCTCAACTCCAAGCCTACTACCACACGAGTATTACGGCAATCGACCTGTTCGTTCCAAATGGATTGGCAAACACAACCCTTGACATCACATAGATGTCATCTCAAACTATTTACCTATTAACCACATGGTAACTTGGTCATCTCACGATGTCACACAGACATCGTACAAATCTCAAATCCAACCCCCATTGTTGGATTTTCATCTTCACATGTTTTCATATTTACCTAACAACTAACCTGTTTGTTTCAAATGGGTTAGCAAACATGAAATTCACATCATCATGGCATCCTTTGTGATGTAGTCATGACATACATGCATGTCATGCATCTGTTAAAAGTCTATCGCCAAGCATTTCATTGCACCTTCTAGGTCATATTTAGCTAATATCTCATCGATATCATACACTTAGTTTTAGATGACACATGATGCAGTGCTACCTAGGATCACACACATGGTGGTTCCCGCTTGGCACTTGAACCTCTAATCATATGGGGCCCCAACACAAATCATTCACCAAAGGCCACACATAATGATCAATTTCATTCATAGTGTATATATATATATTACTTTCACTAGGGTGCAACACGTTGTTTACCTGAGTCGCACAAACTATGCAAGTGAAGCCTATTCACAACACGAGAATGCACCATAGTTATTATCAACATTGAAAGCCTATTACCACACATGTAGTATGGCTATCTCACAACAACACGTCATCCCTTACAATATTACCACAATATCATCTTGATCTCATATTCACACAACATGGGTGGAATATTTTACTACATCATACCTAGCTTACCAAGTATACCTTCTTTATATTGATTTTTTTTAAATTAGTTTGTTTCAAATGGATTGACAAACATAAAATTTATATCATCATGACATTCTGACCTTTTGTAATGCAACCATAACGCATGCACATCATGCATCTATGTCGAGTCCATCATACAATCACGCATCACGTATCCGACATACATGATCTCATTATATATATTTATGCATGATTAGTTGGCTCATCACCTCATCCAATTTTTCCCAATCACAATTTGGTAAGGAGGAACGTTATGTCCAGCTACCTCCACAAAGTATCAACAGTGAAACGACCACTGTCTTGATTGACCTCGCCAACAATGAGAATCTCTGAGATTGTAGGGAATCTCTGGCCCCCATAAAATTTTGATAGACTATCAGTCTTCGAGGAAACATTTTCCAGCATCACATACCAACTTGTAAATTGGAGATCTTACCGGAAACCATGTAACTATCTATCAATACAGCGCAAAACATAACTACACTTAATATAAGCCATTCAGCCACAATCTGAGATAATTTGGGTAGTCTCGACCATGACTAAACTTTTGGGAAAATGACTAGTTAGGGTTAGTGTAAGCTAGTGCCTTCCGATCCACAAAGCCTCGAATTCAATTTGTTCAGTTAGATTAGTTAGTAGTTGGTTAGCCCGAAGGAGTTTCGATAAGCCAGCATTTACCTAGACTCAAGGTGTATCACCTCCCTTCAACTCAGGCTTGAACTTTACAACCCAAATCACTCAACATTCAATAGTGATGCAGGCTCTATAAATGGAAAACTTTGTAGTCACTCTTCGAGGCAATACTTACCTCCATGAATGGCTCAACTTGAGAATCACTATAATCACTCATTTGTAATTAGGGTTTCAGCAAGGAACTGAATGATTGGGTCCTCAACACTTGATCCCCATCATGGTAGCAGCTCTCGGCCGCACGTGATAGCCAAGTTCCTAACTTTTGACAGAACTACTACCCTACTCTATCGGTAGGGCATGATGATGAATGGCTTCCCGAGAAGTTTTATGATGATGAAACTAATGGATTATAATGGAGGAGGAGATCCCTGGTCACATTTGATCAATTATCAGGCTATGATGTTCACTCGAGAACTTTGAATCAAATTAGACAACTCATAGCTGATCGGATTAGATTTAGCCTGCGATTCAGAAATCCTAGACTCGGTTGGGGTAGGATTAATCAACTTGCAATATTTGAGAATCCTAAAAGCTTTATCAAGAATTCAATCGCTAGAACAAAGAGGCAGCTCGCATATTCTTCAACAATTCAAGAGGGTATCAGATTACCCAAGGGTCAATCAAGAATGCTATATAGAATCTTGAGACTATCAAGAAGAAACCTCATCTCTTGAGAAGATTGTGTTAGCGTCAAAGACAAGTCAAGAGTGCGGCATGTGGTAACATTGGCATAGGAAGAAGCATTAGAAAAGTTGATTTTAAATACAATCACATGGGGAATCTTTTTTATGATCTTCATATACATGTCATGCATATATCATAATATGTTCATGCCATACGCATACATATCATACATATCACATGTTTCACATGCACATATAACATGATGTCATATATATATATCTTATGCATATGGCCACAGCCATTAATTTTGTGCAGATTACATACAACAAGGTTTGATTTCTTATTTCTTTCGCACACTCCCGCAATTTATGTTTTCCATTATTTTCATCCTTTTTGCATACCCATGGAACACATCGAGGAAAAAGATAGGGTCATAAGCATCACAATCTTTAGTATCTAACTAGAATAGATACGTCTTGAAACCATCCCATTCTCGTTCATCTCTTCCATGCAACTTGATGTCACATCAACAATACATATACCTATGAGTCAAGCCAATATGATCATATCATCCCTTGCATCATACCCTTTAATTGAATACCCATACATGATCATCTCATCATTCTAGCATTCGCTTTGTATCACAACAGTACCAATTAGGGTTGTGTAACTTTACACAACCTTACTCATGACATGTTTAACACATTCAATCGTCATTCATTAAAATGAGTAACAATCTTTTTTCATCTCAACTTTAAATCCACTTCGATGTCCCATTGTCATCAAAAGTCCAATACGTACATATGGTGTAAGTGACCATACCAAACACCCTCAGTCCTTACACACTAAAACAAGTAACAATCTTGTTTTATCTCAACTCCAAATCCACTTCAATGTTTCCCCGATGTCATAACATCCAGTCTATACATATGGCGTACATGATCATGTCAAAAGCTCTCATTCCTTGTATAATAAAAAGAGTAATATCTTTGATGTCCCTCCGACATCATAACCTCTTGTCTGTGCATATGGCGTATGTGACCATTTCATGCATCACATGCATACATGTGTTCCATGGGTATCCCTCATGATTCATTATTTTACATTATTTTGATTACTAACTCTGTTTGTCTTTTGAACACTGCACACACAGTCTTTACTTTTTGTTTCACATAAACATTAACCCCTTGTTTTGTAGCCATTGCCTTACCTTGCATGCACTTTATACATATTTAAGGTTATGTGTCTAACCTAATAATACCATACATCACATGCATGAAATAAACTTATTCTAGGTTTCGATGAGAAGGATCAAGAATCTCACCAGCAACGGAATGACTACCTCGTTTAACCAACTAGGTTTGGGTCAAAAGTTCTAAATACCTCGAATCATGTTAGGGTTTAGTCAAATCTAGATCTTGAGATAGATTTGGAGGAGTCAATCCAAACAACATCAATTCTTTAATCCGAACAAAGACCCTCCATCTAGAATCCAAAGGTGTCCAATCATCATATCCCAATAAGGCCATTCTCAATTATTCCAATGGATATCCAATTAATCCAATGGTCCATCAAACCAATGGGAGTGCAATGCAAGAAAGGGCAACTCACAATTTCTACAACAACCCCAACAGCTATTCATTTTCTAACACGTCTTTCAATTTGCGGATACCATCATTCTACGGGAGATTTTTCTTTTGAGCTCACATTTTGCATATATATATATATATATATATAAAATTGGCCTCTCCAGTTAACAAGATAATCAATTTATCATGTTTATTTTGCTTGAGTTTTGCTTGAGAACTCTATGCTTTCATTTTAACATACACATGTTATTTTTAGTGTACATGTTACATCATTGCATGAGATTAACTTGGGTACCATCGAAAAAAAATTCAAGTGGTAACCATTCATGCGACTTGGACATCTATGAGAGAAAATGAGAGAATAGAAACAACAAAGCCGGTGGTAACATTCACCATCCTCCACAACGACAATCACATCTTCTAAAAAAGCCTTGCTATCTCAAAGCTTATAAACAAAGACTGAGTTTCCACACAAAGATCCTAATCAAAGAAGGGGTCATAACAAAGTGAAAAGAATACTTACAACTAAAAGCTGGGACAAAGTTCCAGAAGCATCTCTGTCACAAGAAAGGAAAAGCTTTTACAAAAGATGAAGCTCACAACTGCAAAGCTAAGCATAAGAACGACTCTTCAACATTTTAATTGATATGTATTGAGAAACACAGCTCATCGAACTGAAAATAGCAAAGTTCGGGAAAAAATAGCTATAAAACCCTCATGGGATAGTTAGCAATAGAGATCAGGGTCCAAAGTGTTTACCAACGGTGGCACCCAATTTAAGTTCATCAATAAAATTAACATTTTCACTAAATCATATGTTGTGCATTACAATGAATGCATCCATGTCCACAAGTCAAAATCGTAGGTAGGTAAACATCATACTTGTATACTTGAAAACCTGAAAGGTCGATCCAGGCAAGGTTCAATAGATTAAAAACCCATAAGGGTGGTCTATGCAAAATTAGAACCAAAGAAATATCAAATTCATCACTTCCATCTAGGAATAGAAAGAGACATCATCCATTGCAGAACCAAGGATGAGTACCATCTAGTTTTCTTCACAATATGGGTCATCACGATAAGAAGAAAACTACAATGCTTCAAAGCTCGATAAACAGTATCAGTTCTCATGATCAACTTTGGGGTTTATATCAATGACACAAATCGGGATCAATGTCGCCATTGTTATACCATATGAGGAAGACACGATTGTTGAGAAATGTGCAAGCACGGGATTTTATGCCCGACTCACGAGTTTAATGATGAAGCTATAATTTTTCCCTTGTTAGCTGTTTTACATTTTGAAGGGTCCCGAAATTGTCCGGAAATCATCTGCCTTGTTTCTTTGTGCCTCTTTTCCCTTAAAAAGCCCAAATAATGAAGAAAAGCCCACCTATATTCGATATCGTTAATGATATTGTTTATTTCATTAACGATGTTGTGATATCGTTAACGATATTAATGATATCGTTAACAATATCACTAATATCGTTAACGATGTTGAATTGACAACAGAACTAGAATTGCACTTTAAGGACTTTTTCAGCCAAAAATTCAAAATTTTACATCTTTCTCGGATTTCATCATTGAAAAACGATAGCCGTCCCACTAAGGACTTTGGATCCCCAACATTTGCATAGGGATGAGGATTTTTGTTGAAAATAATTAAAGGAAAACTTTGAGTTATCTTTTTGGATTGAAGGGAGCCCATAAGAATGGGGTTAATTTTCAGTCACAAGGGGATGGTAGGTGCAAAGAGGAGAACTCAGATTTTTCCAGCAAGAAGAAGAAAGAACCAAAGTAAAAAAACCAAAGAGAGCTTTCACCAAACAAAAACAGAAAACTTGCAAGTTTTAATCTTTCAAGTGTTTTCAAAATCTAACGGAAGAAGGACTCCTACCTCCTCTCTTCCTCTTCCTACAAGCCATATCCTGGAAGCCTTGCCTTCCCATCAATAGGAGATCTTTACTCTCCATTTTCGCCAAAAAATTGCAAAACCGAGCCAAAGAAACGAGGAGGACTTTCCGGGTACTTTCGTGGACCAAGAAAATTGGATTCATGGTTACAGGGTAAGCCTCTAAGTTCCTAGAGTTTATGCTTATGTTTATATGCTTTTATTTTTGACATTTCATTTTCTTTTTAGTTATTTTCGGTTATTTCCCATTTCTACGCACCATTCTGTTTTCTGTGACTTTCAGTATGATTTCAAATCTGTTTGAGTGTCTTGATTACATAAACATATTCTACACATCCTAAGATTTCCAAAATGATAAAGATCATCCAGATCGGTTAAGTATAGCAAAAGTTATGATCATTTGAAGTTTGGATTATCGATTTTGCTATTTTCTGCTGTTTTTGTATGTTTACTGCAGGTCTGGAACTCGATATCGTTAATGATATCACCTAATACCATTAATGATATTGCTTAATTTTGTTAATGATATTGCCCTGCCAGAATGTAGTTTTGCTTTGTTTTGCTCCATTTCGAATCATTTGAGTCTGGAATGACTCGCTGAGACCATCCTGAGTTTGGAAATGCATCATTGAGGGTAACAAGCCTCTGATTTATAATTATTTAGGATTTATATATGATTTATTAATGTATTAATATGTTAATTAAAGTTTGGAGTAGCAATGGAAGCGCTTCGGGCTGCTCATATCAATATTGCCCTTCACAGGGAAGTCAATAACGATATGGATGACATCGTTACCGTTGTTAACCCAAACGATAACTATATTATGCATGCTTGGCCTAGATTTATCTTTCTAAATTTTGCTTTAGGTTACCCCCATGAAGGGAATAAAAATGTTCCCGGATAACATTCCTCACCACATTGCCATGCGTTCATTTTCATTAATAAAATCGACCAACATACGTGTAAATAAAAATGAACAATTTTCATGAAACAAGAACTCCAAAATCTTCGTTGTTTTTTCACCTCGACCACAAGGGTCTTACTAAAAATCCAAATCAAACATACATGGTACGCTGGGTACATACGTGTAAATATGATACCGTATCTCGTGCTAACCTTTGTGGATGCAGGATAGATGTATGTTAGGATTTGAATTCCTTCGGGTATCACTTTCAATTTTGAAATCCAATGTAATATTTGTTAGATATCGATGTATTCTAGGTGATTATACCCCTTAGATTTCGATGTATGTAGATGATTTGTAAAACCCCAAGCCCAATGATGTAATTAATACCCTGTAGAATAGGCGCATTTAATTTCCTATGTGTTTACCTTTCGCAATTTACTTCTCGTTCTATGCATGCGCGATAAACATAAACTGAAAATATCTAGTTTAGTTCAAATATTATAAACATGGTTTTTTTCATAGTGTAATTTAACTCAAATGACGACAAAATAGATAACTAATCTTAGACCTGAATCTCTGAACTATGGTATCACTTAGGCTTAATGGATCTAGGCTGTACTGAAATATCCTGGAAGGGCTGATCCGGGTGGTGACTCTAAGTACCATAGGCTAGAGATCCTGATCTCGAGTCTTTTGAAATTGCAATGCATTTTCAAATAAACCACGGTTTTCACCAAGGAAACCTCTTTTCCAACGTGCTTTTCCAATAGCATAGCTTTTCGAAAACCCCACGCCCCATCTCACGGGCCAGCACCTCGCAGCGATCGCGCGGGTCAAACATCATCCGCTCACAGTGGTAACTCCGCTGAGGCTATCATTTTTCATAAACTTAAAAGTTTAAAAGATTTTTGGATGAGTATTGAAAATTCATCAAATGAGTTAACCCACATTTAAAATATCGAACAAAGCATATGCATTAGACGGATTAGCCATTAAGGTTAGGATGCCCTATTTTACCGAGAAGCTTGCGAAAGTATACTTCGTGACCCTCTGGTGATCGAAGGAACTTAGCGAGTGGATCACTTGTTACCATACCGCATGGACTCTCTTAAAAAAGGGGGAAAAGTGTATCATAGTGCAACAGGAACCTTCTACATCAACAAACCATTGACCAATCTCATAAAAGGAAACCATAGACACTTTCCCTAGGTTTACCAAAACAAATGCATCTTTTTGTGCAGGTTCGCTCCTTAATACTTCACAGTATTAAGATGATCTAAACCTAGATTTAGGAGCCCAACCCTCATACGCGGGAGACATGAGGTTAGACGTAATACGTTGTGTGCTACGTACTATTTGTTTATTACATTACCATGTTTATTTCACATAAAACATCATGCTAACCCATTATTTGTTATGCACACACAAATTATACACACACTTGTCATTACCAAACCTAGACTTAGAGAGACGTGATGAGATAGCATCACCTAAGATTAGGATCACCCCTGATTGTGCTATCGCACTCAGACTTCTTGGAATTACAAATTTCCAAACCATAGGGTATAACACATTATTTTACCCAAATTTAAGCCTAGATTTAGAGACGCAATGTGACAGCATCACCTAGGGTTAGGGTCACCCATAATGCTTGCTAAGCACTCAAAACCTTTGTCCGCTTGGAATCACGGACTTCTAAGCATGGGGTATAACACTTCGTTCTACCCGAACTTGAACCTAGAAGTAGGAGATGCGACACGACAGCATCACCTAGGATAGGATCACCCTTGGCCATAGTGGTGCTCGCTCAGCACTCGGACCTCCGCCTATTTGGAGTCATAGGGTATGGACACATTATTCTGCCTAAAATTACACTCACCGAGAGCCACCCGTGGCGGTTAACTCTCAAAGCCAAAAATGTGTTCTCACTTAGATAATACATGACCGTTATCACTTTCCGTTTGTTCATTTCAAACTGGATTGGTAAACATACCACTTGTTAATACACGACCCCTTGGTCATTTTCTAGGTTAGTTTGTTTCAACATGATTGGCAAACAAACCCTTGTACTCTTAGGATGAAACCCCCTTAAATGTCTTTGGAATGCTCATTACTACTTGAGTAATAGGCAAACCTTGCTAGTTTATTTCAAAAGGATTGGCAAACCCCACTTACCTTCGGCAATCAACTTCATACTCATCATGAGCATACTAACCTTTGTATTGCAGCCATTTCATGAGCATTACTTGCACTAGTCCATAGTCAGTTAAGCACGCATCCCATTTCTGATAACAATGGTTGTGTTTGCTTCAGTTAAGTCTTGGAGGAGGTTAGCTCATCGACTCGTCTGAATCTCTCCCGCCTCCCACATACAAATTCAAGCAAGGAATCCGGTTGGAAGAAGAGATTTGAAAAAGGACTACCTTTTCTTTTAGGACTAGCTTAAGGGATGTAAAAAAAACTTGCAGCGAAAAAGACTGCAACAGGACCTTGTTCAGGGCGAAGATCAGTGTTCAGTTTGAGACAGACCCTTGAAATGGCAGAGCAACAAAACGTGTCAGGGGGAACTAATCAATAGGATCAGGATAGGCCTACTCCCCAATCTGGGATTGGTCAAGAAATAGCCAATGCTCTTAGTACAATTCTCTATAGAGACCAGTTCGCTCAAGCTATACAATTCCATTATCGCCCTAGACAACTAAAGGGCAAGATGACTGACCAAGAGCTCATTGGGAACCTCCAGGGTCCCACTACAACCTTCCATCCTATGGTTAGGAGAACAGGCTCTACTCCCCACACATTCAACACCCAGTTCGATGTAAGCAATCTACAAGCATTTGGCCAAGCAAGGCTAAACTTCACTCAGTAGCAGTTCCCATTTCAATCAGGATAAACCAGTTTTGGCACCGGCCAGGCATCAGGCAGTAGCAGTCAGATAGTGGGAGTGGCAGATCATTTGATAGTGGAACCATCAACTCAACTCAGGTAGCTTTGTTACCATCAAGGATTTCAGCAGTTTGCAACTGCAACAAGGCTAGAAGGACCATCGTCAGGTTTCATCCCCATGGCATCGACCTTTTATCCTCAATCTGGAGTTGTCCCTACATTCTAGACTCCTTCTTTTGGGTATGGCATAGCAACGTAGAATCTGGATCAATTCATAGCACAACCAAACCTAGCACTTCCTCCAAGGGGCCCCACTCATCCCCAAGGTCTTTATAATCTATACGGCTTCCAAGGTAGGTCGGAAATGGGCTACTCAGCTTCGCAGCCCAACATGAAGGAATTATGGCATGAGGTCTTAGCCACCCATGGTGGGCACATTACCCAAGGGTAGACAGGTACGATCCCGACACAATTGATGGTCAGAGATGATGACACATAACCACCAACTTTTGCTATGCCCCAGTTTGAAAAATACATGGGTAATACCGATCCTCATGCACACATTGCCCACTATCAGAAAGTGATGAGGGCCTTGAGGATAAGTGATCGCATGATGGCCAAATTGTTCATAATTACACTAGGGACCCCTGTAAATGAATGGTATAGTCATCTAGCAGTGGACATAGCTTATGATTGGGGACGTCTGTCCCAAGAAATGGTAGATCACTACAGCTTCAACACTTTGATAATCACTACTATGTAGAATCTAGAAGTAGTAAGGTAAAAGCAGGGGGAAAGTTTTAAGCCTTATTTTGAACGTTGGATGGCCACATAATTCATATTGCAGTCTCGACTGAGTCTGCAGGAAATGATCACCAAACTTCTAGATGGCGTGTTGCCATCTTATCGCAAAAGGCTTGGGTTGGAAACCTTCTATAGTTATCAGGAGGTGTTTGTTCGGGCAGAGAAAATAGAGCGTTATGACGCTATGGAAGGAATTGTGGAGCAGCCTGCTAGCAAGACATGGACCAGGAGAAATGACTCAGGGTCATCATCCTCTAAGGGAAAGCAAGCTGCAGTCCAGTTAATCTAATCTGAGCTTGTTACGGCTGTAAGATTATCAAAGGAGCAATACCATGGAATCTCTCCTTATGAAGCCAACCTTGGCTTTCTTTTCTTTAAGCTGCGAGAGTTGAAGCAGCTGAGGAATTTGAAAACCGGGTCACCACCTAGCCGAGAAGACATGCTAAATTTCTACAATTACCATGTCGCCATGGGACATCACACGAATAATTGCCAAGACCTCCTGAAAGCCATCCAAAAGCTGGTTAAGGATGGAGTGGTGGCAGAACAAAAATTGAAGCCAAGCACGAGGACCAACCCTCTCCCACAATTCGATGGGGCTGTAAGGATGATTAATTCTGACCTAGAGGAAGAGCAGGTTCTGAGACGCATGGGGGAAATGTCTAATGAATTAGTGACGGTGATAGAAACTAGGATCGATGGGATCCCTTCAGAATAAGTCTTGGACATTCTTGCACGATCAGCCCCCAGAGAGAATTCTATAGGATCGGCCCTGATGTTTGCAGAAAACGCAGCAGAAGATTATGACCTGTTCGAGTCTGTGTATTGTTCGTCACTTTTCAACTAATAAGTTTAATATCTGTATGGTTCAAAAAAAGATGTTCGTGAGACTTGGCTATACTTGGTTAGTAAGACTTATTCTCAATAATAATGCCAAAAACTTGTTCACGAAAAACGTAGGTGTTGTTAATACCCCTTATCATATAGAAAAATAATGATAACTACAAGTATACAGTTGCGATGTAGTTTTAAAATAGATCGAACCCACAAGGAAGGACTAGGTCTAAGGATCAACAAGGAAAGACAAAGTAAAGGAAAATAAAAATAGTTTTGAGATTTTTGGAAAGGGAAGATCAGAATGAAAAGTTGAGTAAATATACATGTAATAGATGAGAGACTCTAAATTCATAGATTTTCACTACGAACAAGTATAGCAGAGAAAACATGCAAGTTCGACAAAGATGTTACCATGCACAAAACTAATCTAACAAACCCGGTTCAACACACTCAGATGTTCAATGATTCTTCGCAGAGCAACACATGAAATAAATTTTCTAATCCTAGCGCAAATGAGATAAGACTATTATATAAACCTGGACAATGTCATTACTATGCTTAGTACGGGTCGCTCTCACATAACCATATTTAGCAATTTACCATTCCAAAAATGTTGGCTCACTAAACAGCATTATATCACAGATCTAGTGATTATACACGATATTGTTAACCCCAAAACTACTCTTAAAATTAACGCCAGCGTATATAACTTGATTAACATAAAAGACTTAGCATGAAATATGCATTACAACACGTAGACATATCATAAACTTTGAAATAGAAAGTATAAGTAGAAAGCAAAGCAAAGTTGTAACGTATGCAATTGAAAGCTAAAGTTGATCAAACCATATCCACTCTTTAATGGGATTCGTCAATTCTTGCAATTCCTACATCTGCTTTGAATTCGGTCTCGGCCCGTACAGAACCTCCGCTAGGATGCTATTCTTTGCGAATATCAAACAAACGAATATTGAAGAACAAAAAATTTTATTGATAAGTGATTTGCAAGTACACTTATACAACAGTCGCTCGAGAATATAGAGAAATCTAGTGATCGAAACAAGGATTCGAATCACTTAAGCATTTTCTCGCTTATACTTCAGAATGTAGCGACCTCTTTATGTTATACACACACTATATATCTCTCTAATTGCACTCTAATATTTTCCTCTCTGGTGGTGCTGCATGAAATTGAAGAGGATTGGAACCCTATTTATAGAGTTTGAAGGGTTGCGTCTATCCAAATGAAGGGTTGTGTCCATTGGTGAAAGATTACATCTCTTCATTGTGATTGGTTGAGAAGCTTCGATATAATCCACAATGGATAAGCACCTTTTCATGATTGGTTGACTCCTAAAAGGTGTCTGTTCATTGGTAGTTGATGGCGGTTGATGGTGGTTGATCATGCTTATATGGCGGTTGTTAGTTAAAAAGATAATACTAGAAAACCATCCTTGTCGCAACCACGATACACATGTCGTGAACATGAATCTTTGATTGGTAATCTTCTATTTCTGAAGTAAACAAGTCACAACAGTGAATGATTGTCGCGACCGTGAATTGAGTTTTACTCAAAATTCTTCTTGTAACTTCACCGATCTTCGATAGCTTCTATCCTAAGCCAAATCTTTAAGTTCCATACATCTTTTTGTACCTTTTTCACTCTTTTTTCATAGAATTCCACTTTATCTCGTTTTACTCCCAAGATTTACCTAATATCTGCATTTGCATAAAAAACAACTATATATCGCATGAAATCTTTTATATGAAATATAAAAATGACTAAAACTACAATGTTTATTGTATAAAATTAATGTGATAATAAGTGTAATTATACACTTATCATACCCCCACACTTAACTTTTGCCTTGTATTCAAGGTAAATTCAACAGAAGTGTATAAATTTGGTAAACAAGTTCGTACCTTATTTGGCGAAAGACTGTTGCAGTGAGTACCACATTCGACGTTGTAAAAGATTTCAAGAAGAAGTTTGAAATTTCCCACAAATTAGTAATGTGCAATTTATATAGCTCAGTTGCACAAATTTGTTCTTAATGGAGAGTCAACCGAATCGCATCTTCATATAAGCATTATATGCATACTCGAATATTACCTTCTCTTAAGCACACTAAAAAGTGTAAAGGACATAGAAAGCAAACTTTGATTAATTTCTTTCAAGGCATTTTTAGGTAACCTAGGATGCTAAAACACTCTTAGTGGTTGCATTTTATGCTCCATACCACTCTCCCCCTTTTTCAACGGTTGCATTTTTTGCTCCATACCAGTCTGTCATTTTTTTCTTTTAAGCATATGTTTTTGAAGTACTTTATACTTTTCACCCATTTTCATGCTATGCTTTTCTTTTTTTTTCACTCAATGAATGGTTGCTGTTTCTGCTCCGTAACATTCCTCACCTTTTGCATAACTCATTGGTTATCCTCTCTTTCTTTTGATTTTTCATTAATACCCTCATCCTTTATTGATCAATTTCAAAGTATTATGGCAATAGTTTCCCTACACTTTAAACACACTTAATACTTATAGGACTTATTCGAGATTTGCATATAGAACTTATAGTAAGAATACCATTAGATATTACTCCACTTAAACTTATCAGAAGCATTAAACTAAAACTATATAACTTATACTAATTCATGTTGCATCGAAATATAAATTGAAACTTACTTGGAATGTTTCTCTCGAATGTTACTCACCACTCATCCTTGCTAAAAATGTTGTGCTACTAGCGCTCAAATTCAACATACGCTCAATTTTTGCACTAACATCAAACTTGTAAAACCTAACGCTCACAATAACCTTGGACAATTGTTAGTAAAGTATAAGAAATGATAATGTATAAGTGCAAAAAAATCAACAAAAAAAATTTCAAGTTCTTCGATTTTTAATTTTAATCATTTTTTTGGATTTTACGGGATTTTTACAAATGCCCCCCACACTTAAAGAACACAATGTCCTCATTGTGAGACATTTAATAAAAATCTAACTTTATGACACACACAACTAAAAGTAAAATAAAGAAAGAAATTGAACCCGTTTACTCCTCAGAACTTGAATCTGGTGGACTCGGCAAGATTTCCAAATTTTGCATTCTGAAATATGTATTCAGCTTCTGATTCAAAGAAATATTGGATTTCGTTAGTTGACGAATATCTTGTTGAATTGTGGCAATATCCATGCAAGCTTTGGCGACATCTTTCACGAACTTCCTCTCCAAGTATCATTTGTACTTCCCGAGGCTTGTCTTGAATCACCACTCTCTAATTACACTTCCTCAACATCATCTTCGTCATGTCGAATATCTTGAGAGGTTGATTCTTGAGTCGGTTGAAGCTTTCTTACCCTTACTTCATATGGGAAAAGTGTAAATTTTCCTCCTTCTTCCTTAACCAAACCCGCTCTTTTCATGTAAACACCTCCCATAAAATTAAATTTCTCCCTCGGATTATACTGGTATGGTAATTAATTCTTCGCTCCCAAAATTATCCCACAAATCGTATTTACGCCTCCAACTCTAGCCTTTTTATGTTTAGTAAGACTAGCGATGGACACCAAAATGTACATTGGAAACTTTGGTCGAAACTGTGAAGTTGCGCCCTCCAATATTTCCAAATCTTTCATCGACACTTTAGTTGTTTCATGTCGAAAGAAAAGACTTTGAGAGATGAACTTGTGAATGTAGAGAAGATTGTTGCTCCGTATATTCTTGTTGGACGAGTTCTTAACATCGTATCGATCCAATCCTGTTAACTCGGTCCAAACGTCCGTTAACTTGTAATCTTCATCTTTCTCAATCTCATCATAATTCTCTCCTAAACAAAACCAACTGATTAAATCCATTAAAGTGAACTTATATTCTTCTCCTCCATTCCTGAATTTCTTCTTTAAACTATTTCCGTCATCAGCAATGGTTACCAAGAACTCGAGGACCCATTCCTTGATAAAAGGAAATCGCGTAAGCACAAACTTTTCCAATCTAAAAAGCAAGAAATACCCTTCTACTTCTACGTAGATCCCAGCATCAATAGTAAAAGTAGGATCATAGAAAAGCGTACTGTGAAAATCAAAGTTTTTGATTCTCAAATATCTTTCCACTTCCTCGTCACTATAAATTAGAAAGGGACAACCAACCTCAGTTTGTCAATTAACTAATTTCTTCTTTCCTTTTGATGATGTTGCTGTAGCCTTCTTAGGATCCATTTGAAATCAAGAAAGAAAATGTTTTGGAGAAAAGAGAAAACTTAATTTTTGAGAGTTTTGAGATTAAGAATAAGAGTTTTTGTTAGAACAAATCATGAAAAGAGGTTATTTATAGGGAAAATAGGAAAAGTATTGCCTTTCCAATGGATACTTTGTAAAAAAATAACCGTTAGAATATAGTTGTTGCAGTAATAACTGCTGTGCAGATTGCATAGGCCATGATCGCAAGAGTAAGTTACGATCGTGACTTCCTCTTACTCTGAAACAGATTGTTTAAATCTCAAATGATCACGAGCATGAACCAGGTCTCGATTGCGATATGTCAAAATCCAAAATATTTTTCTTCTTTCTTCAATTTTACTTGAAAAACTATACTAAACTAAAATATTTTAAAATATAAAAAAACTAATATACTATATATATATTAGGAAAATATAAGAGATTCACGGATTTATGGAGTTTTTCAACCCCATCATTTCATATTCATGGATGAAGTCTAACTTAACAACTTCTTGGATGCAAGCATCAATCAAGTCAAGTTTCATGCAAATATCTTCATCCATAGGGTATTTATCAGCTTTATCCATGTTAAATTCTACCGTATCATCACCTATCCTTAATTTAATTTTGCCTTTCCAAAACATCGATTAATGCTTTACCAGTATACGTAAAAGGTCTTCCTAAAATTGTAGGGCACTTTTCATCATATGCAAAATCTAGCACAATAAAGTCAGTTGGGAAAACAAATTTATCCACTTTAACTAGCACATCTTCTATTATGCCATAAGGATGTTTAATAGACTGTTCAGCTAACTGCAAAACCATATTTGTCCTTCTAACTTCATCATCAAGCTTCAATTCTTTGAAGATCGATAAAGGCATGAGATTTATACTAGCCCCAAGATCACATAAACATTTTGGAAAAGAAATATTTCCAAGTTTACATAGAATTGTGAAACTCCCTGGATCTTTTAGTTTAGTGGGCATTGTAGCAGTTATTATTTTACTACAATCCTCAGTTAAAGATACCTTTGATATTCCTTCTAAACTACGCTTTCGAGATAAAAGTTCTTTGATAAACTTACCATAGTTATGAATCTGAGTAATGGCTTAAATAAATGAAAGATTGATTTCCAGACCTTTGAGTTTGTTGATGAATCTATGAATTGCTTATCTTCATTCTTCTTTTTCATCATATTCGGAAATGATGGTTGAGGGGGATTAACCTTTCCGAATTTAGGTTGCTCATCCAATCCTGCATTTTCATCAGATTTACTGGGATATTCATCCGGTAGTTCAACAACATCATTATTAGCAAGCATACCCGAAGGATTTGGTTAATCTAACAATTTACCACTACGAAGGGCTATAGCATGTACATTTTCTTTAGGATTTCCTTCTGTACTAGTAGGTAGATGACCTTTTCCCCTAGATGGAATAGAACTCGCTAATTGACC
>CATIWQ010207717.1:0-10693 GCA_949673415.1 Euphorbia schlechtendalii
ATAAGAAATAAGCAACTTATCCCGGACCCGAATCTCTGTGTCTTGGTGGGCCGTCCCCCGGACGTTAAGCCTCACAGGACTCTAATTCCTGGAAAGAGCTAATCTAGGTGGCGACTCCACACTGAGAGACGGCGGATTCGGGTTCGGACCGATCTTAAACGTTTTCGCCTTTTTCTCTTTTTAACCTTTTTCCGGGTCCCAGACCCGGTGCTTTTCTTCATCTGTTTTCAAAACACCCCGGTGGACCGCGCCTATGATTTCCGCGCGCTCTCGGCCCACCGCTCCGTGTCGTCCGCTCACACAATTGTTTATTAATATACACCTCTATTCATTCACTTTTAATTTCTTTTGCAAAATCATCTTTGATTTTTTCGTAGCCTTTACAAAAAATCGGTCTTACTTCGGTTATCTAATCAATCTCAAAGTCAGATTCGACCATAATCCCGGACACTCCGAAAAAAGGTAATCTAAGGGTAATATTACTTTCTCCTCTTTTTTTTTTATAATCATTATAACTATTTTATTTCATTTTATCTTTTTACATTACTTTGTATTTGTGATCATTTTGATATTTTATTTGAGTTTTGCAAGGTGACTAGTTATTTTCTCATGAAGATAGAATTTGAGATTTGACTTAATCTCGAAATCGATGTCGGATTCAAGCATCTTTATCTTAAGCTATGTATTTTTTAGATCTTTGTAATTAGCTAGTTGTAATTTCTTTACTTTTCCACCTTTATTTTCATGCTTTGTATGCCTGCATTGCTTTATTTTTTGCGTTAGCATGTAAAATTAATGTAGGCTTAAAAATGGAACAGGCATAAAATGGTTTAAATGGCATAATATGTGTGAAATTAATTATTTTGAACTAGGTATATTAATATGTGTTTTATCTGGAGTTAGAATCTCTGTTTAAGGGGTAAAGGAATCCTAGTCGGATTGACTATACTAAATTTCCCGGTACAGCTAAACCGGGTGGTGACTCCTATTTTTCTTAAACAATGTTTTCTAACTTCGTTTTGGTTTTAGTTAAAGATATATTTTAACTTATTTTATTTTAATTATGTACATAGGTGGTTTTGTAAATGTAATTGTTTTAGTTTTGTTCCAAAATCATGATTTTATATTAATGGATACTGTTTCACAACCTTTTTCTAATATTAATTATTCTTTTAATATTTAAAAACTCACTAAAAGTTTTTCTTGGCCCGCTTCACCGCGCGTTAAAATGTCATCCACTCACAGCCGATGTCGACTTATAATGAGCATCTTAGGGCCTTTCTCTGCACCATCCGAGAGCCTGATTGGCTAAGGCTTGAGAGCTTTGGGCTACGAGGTCTTCAATATTTTGCTTCCAGGCCTGTGAACATGGTCTTTATTTGTGCTGCCCTGAAGTTCTGGGACCCTGCTACCCATGTCTTCCATTTTGCAGACTTCGAGATTTGTCCCACGATCGAGGAATATCGTACTATCTTGGGGCTTCCCTTTCTGAAGAACCCGACCCTATTATTCCCGGTGAGGTTGTCTTTTGCTTTCCCTTCCTTTTAGATTAGGGGTGAGGATAACCTACGAGGCTTGTGGAACTTGGAGTCCAGTAGGCGCTTTCTATCAACTCCTCCTAAAGTCGGAGGTTTTCGAGTCGATGCTGTTCTTGGCTGGTGTGAGACTACACCCAGCTCTCATCTAGCGTGACCCTCTATGGTGGCCCTACTTCTTCTGACGGAGTTAGTTTCTAGGGTTGGAGCAGTTGCCCCATTCCGCTTGTTATCTATCATTGATCCGCTTTCTACAGGTCTATCTCCCTCGGCATTGGCTTTAGTAGAGAACTTGGTTCACCTAGATGCTGCTTCAGTGAACTCGGACTTAATGGTTGACCACTTTTCCTTGCTTGAGGTAAATTTCCTTTTTTCCCCTTTTCTTTCCGATTTTTGCATTTTATTTAAACGAAATTCTCAAAGGTGTGGTTGTTGGAGAAGCTTCGCTTGACCACCGATCCTCGCTTGGGGAAGGTTCGGTACCTCCCTTCGCATTATGGTCCTACAAGTTTCATTAGGAAAAATCATCGCTCGTTGAGTGAAGAGGCTTGGATTGAGATTCTGGGACCCTATCGAGCTTCCAAGGTCCTCTCACTTAGCCCTTGGTAGGAGATTCCATTTGTGGTTACAAACGTTCATGATTCTGGCGTATTACTGATGGGGTTATTTGGTGTCACCTCCTATTCTCCTTCCCGCCTGTGTAGGTTGTATGGACATTGGTAGTGAGTTCCCAGGCTTCTATGTTTGACCCGTTTCCATGATTTTGGTCAGGACACACCCAATGATATATGAAGGCTTTGGGCACGCGCTATAGTTGTCATGCTGGATTACAACTCCCCTGAGACCACTAACACCGACAAGTTCTATCGTGGGTGGCTAGGCGAGATCAAGAGTCATCCAGATGTTGATCAGTATCTTAGCGCATCCCTGTTCGCCACTTTTCTACTGATAATATAAGAGTTCTAAATACGAACAGGTGTTGTCAGTATCGCTTATCAAATAGAAAAATTATGATAACTACAAGTATACAATTGCGATGTAATTTTAAAAGATATCGATCCCACAGGCAAAGAATTCGGTTCTAAGGACTAACTAGAGTTACAGAACAAAAGAAATAAGATAAATTATAGGGTTTAGATGATAGACTGATGAATAGACAGATGCATGAACAGATTGGAGAAGATGTAAACTATATAGATATTCCCTAAGAGCAAGTATGGTAAAGAAAAACATGTAAAATCATCAAGAATATTTCATACACTAGATAACTTTAACAAACACGATTCTAAACGCCCAAATATTCAATAATTCACCGCAGAGCAACACATGAAATGACTTTTCTAAATCTAGGGTAAACGAATTATGACACTTATAAAAACCTAGATAACAATAATACTATGTTTAGTACGAGTCGCTCTCACATAGCCATATTTGGCAAGTTACCACTCCAAAAATGTTGACTCACTAAACAACGTTATAATCATAGATCCAGTGATTATACACAATCTTGTAACCCCGAAACTACTTTCAAAGTTAACTCGAAAGCATATAACTTGATTAATGTAAGAGATGCAAGACAAAATACTTGTTATGACACATAGACATATCATAAACTTCGAATTAGAAAGTATAATAAGTAGAAAACAAAGTAAAGTTGTAAGGTATGCAAGTGAAAGCTAAAGTTGATCAAACCGTATCCACTCTTTTAATGGGAGTCGTCAATTCTGGCAATTCTTGCATCTACTTTGAATTCGGTCTCGACTCTTACAGAACCTCCATTAGGATGTTATTCTTTGTGAATATCGAACAAATGAATGTTGAAGAACATAAACTTTTATTGATAAGTGCTTTCCAATTACACTCATACAACAATGGCTCGAATTTGTGGAAAAATCTAGTGATCGAAATAAGAATCGAATCACTTATACATTTTTCTCACTAACAATTTGAACGTAGCGAAATCTATACAATTTTCACTCTCTATCTATGCATACATGCTACACACACACTACCATTCATTGCCCACGAAATTGGTTGGTTTGGGACTCTATTTATAGAGTACGAAGGGTTACGTCTATCCAAACAAAGAGTCGTATCTATTGGCGAAGGGTTGCATCACTTCAATGTGATTAGATGTAAAGTTTCATCCTCATCTTTAATGGAAAGGCACCTTTTCGTGATTGGATTGCTTCCAAAAGGTGTCTTTTCATCTGACGATTGATGGTGATTGATCATCCTTATCCGGTGGTTGGTAGTTTAGAAGAGTTAACCAAAAACTATCACAAGTTGCGAGCGCAATATACATGTCACAATCATGAACAATAGTTGGTAACTTTCTGTTTGTGAAGTATGACAAGTCGTGACCGTGAATGGGTGTCACGATCGTGACATGTGTTTTTCTTCATGATTTTTCTTTGCAACTTTGCGGATCTTTGACAACTTTGATCCTAAGCCAATGCCTTGTGTTCCACACATCTTTTTGCATCTTTTTCACTCTTTTTACATAGAATTCCATCTTTGATTATTTTACTCCCAAGATTCACCTAGTTTCTGCACTTGCATAAAAAATAACTACATACCATGTGAAATATTTTATATGAAGTATAAAATGACTCTAAACCAAATCCTTTTATGATTGAAAATATCAAGATAATAAGTGTAATTATACACTTATCAATCCTGCGAGTGGGAGAGGGGCGAAGATGGTTTGGACCCCCTTCATCACACCTAGGAAGCATGCTTGGTGGAGTGATTGGCACCCATAGATCCATTTCTATTTGCCACAGACTTTGACATTTGTTTTCCAAAGCTTGTGTTTTGTTTGTTTTTGGATTGCTTTTGACATTATGAAATTTTATCGAAATTTACTTTGAATACTTGTGATATTTTGTATGCACATGTCCACATAACATAAACATAAATCTTTGTAAACATAACACATATCATTAAATGACTTTAAAAAGGGTACAAGTTTTCACAACGAGTTAGAAAACCTGTTCTAGGTAACAACCATTTTGCTCAAAATTTTCTTAATTGATTCGTTGGCTGCCTCCACTACCCCATTGGCTTGTGATCTGTATGGTGATGATCAATGGTGTTCGATCTCATATTTCTCCATTAGGTTTAATGTAGCTCCTTGTAATTGAACCCCATTATCTGACACGATGTGATGCGGTATACCATATCGGGTGAAGATATGTTATTCTATGAACTTGGCTATCTTCTTAGCAGTGATATTGGTGTAAGATTCAGCCTCTACCCATTTTGAAAAGTATTCGACTACTACTACAATAAAGCGATGTCCATAAGTCGAGCTCGATCGAATCTTGCCGATGATGTCGATGCCCCACGCTAAGAATGGCCAAGGAGTGGATAAGTTATGGAGCTCGGATGGTGGTAGATGACTGATATCCTAGTAAATCTGGCACTTATGGCATTTCGCACTTCCGCTATGTAGTCTGAGACCATTGTTGTCTAGTAATACCCTTGGCCCTGTATTTTCTTGGCAAGTGCCATTTCGTTCATGTGTGGGCCACAATTTCCCGCATGCATTCGTCATATGGTCAACGGTGCCTCTATTTCAATTAGACATCTCAATAACAGCCTTATGGTGTTCATTTGAACAGATCCCCGTCTATGAATCTGAATTTCACCACCAACCATTGTAATGAAGTTCTCTCAGAGTCAGTTGCGCCTTTAGGGTATTCCCCGATTTGCAAAAATTTGACCATGTTGAAGAACCAACTACCAGTGGCTTGCTCATCCTCTAACTCCACTAGATGACAGTAAAGGGTTTTTTGGCTGTTTGTAGTACAATAGGCTTAATTGATTGAGTCTAGGATCCTTCCCACATTGATGCCAGTGTAGCAAGCGCATCTGCCATTTAGTTTTCATCCCTTGGTATGTGTTTAAACACGCATCGTGAAAATTTTTTTGCGGCCTTCCAGACTACCTCTACATAAGGGTGAAGTGATTCTTCTCTTATTTCCCATTCGCCAGGGACTTATCTTATAACTAGAGCAGAGTCCCCAACTACCGACACTTCCTTTTCTCTCACCTTCTAGAGTACCTCCAACCCAAACAAACAAGCCTCGTATTTGGCTCCATTATTTGTTATTGGGAACTCCAATCATTTGGAAAGAGGTATGACTTCGTTTTGTGGTGTTATCAAGACAACACCTAGGCTAGTTCCATTTCTGTTCATTGCACCATCGAAGAACATTTTCCACTCTGTACGGGTGTTCTCTACCAATGCTAGTTGCTCATCTAAGAATTCTAGGTTTCTAATGTAATCAGAGTCCAAGGGTTGATTGGCCAAAAATTCGACGAATGCTCGTCCCTTAATGACTTTCTTGGTTACGTATTCAATGTCAAATTCAGATAATAGCAATCACCATCTTGTGAGTTTTCCAGCAAGTTTTGGTGATTAGCATAAGTACTTTATCAGGTCGATCTTTGCAATAGCTTTTATTTGATAAGATTGGAAGTAGTGGCATAACTTCTTCGTTAACCACACCATCATCGTACAGATTTTCTCTTCCAGTGTGTAGCGGGACTCATTTTCGAGCAGTTTCTTGCTCATGTAGTAAAACTACATGCTCACTCATATCTTTGTGTTCTTGCACCAGCATAGCTCTGATCAATGATTCCTCAATCGCTAAGCATAGGATCAGGGGTTCACCAGGTTTTGATGGGCGGAGGACAGGTGGGTTTAACAAGTATTGTTTGATTTTGTCAAATGCTACCTGACATTGGTCATTCCAAACCACTGGTTGGTCTTTTTGTAGTAGTTTGAAAATCGGTTTGCAGATGGTGGTGAGTTTGGCGATGAATTTGCTTACGTACTGTAGGGATCCTATAAATGATCGGACTTCTTTCTTTTTTTTGGCATGGGCATGTCCGTAATGGATTTGCTTTTATCAGGATCCATTTCAATTCCTTTTTGGCTAACTATGTACCCTAGAAGTTTCCATGAAGTTACCCCAAATATGCACTTTTTCAGGTTTAAGCATAGATTGTACTTCTCGATCCTGATGAGAAATTTGTCTAAGACGGTTGGATGTTCCTCTTTGGTGTTGGACTTAATGAGCATATCATCAATATAAAATTCTACCTCCTTATAGATCTTATCATGAAGAAGGGTTGTGACCACCGGCTAATATGTTACGCCAGCATTTTTCAAACCAAATGGCATTACCTTGTAGTAGTATACGCCCCACTCTATGATGAAAGCTATCTTGATTTTTCCATTATAGCCATCAGTATCTGATTATACCCTGAAAAACCATCCATGAAGGAGTACATAGCCGTCCTTGTTGCGCTATCAACCAAAACATCTATGTGGGGTAGGGGAAATCTTTCTTTGGGGAGGCGTTATTTAGATCCCTAAAATCCACACAAACTCTGACCTTACCATCCTTCTTTACCACTGGGATGATGTTGGCTAGCCATGTTGGGTACTCAACCACTTCCAAGACCTTAGCTTCAATTCACTTTGCCAGTTCAGCTTTGACCTTCTCTGCCCATTTAGGCCTTAACCAACGTAGTTTCTGTATTACCGATTTGATCCAAGGGTCGAGATATGGTGCTCCACAATCTGTCTATCCACTCTGGGCATGTCTTCATATGACCAAGAAAATGCTACCACGTGACATTTAAGTACATTTGCAAACTCTCTTTTTTCTTCATGATTCAAATTATTTGAAATTGTCACCATTTTTGGTGACTCGTTTGTACCTAAGTTAATTTTGTTTAATGATGTATCATGAATGTTAAAGATTTTATGCATATGATCCTATGAATGCATGGTGCCATCAAGCAGAACATCAAACAAGCAAGCAAAATTGTCATATTTCATTGAATTGGCTTCATCGGTGAAATTGTCTAAAACATCTGAAATGTTCAAGATTACATAATCATTAATATCATGCTCCACATGCGGAGGGCCTTCATTTGCATCAACAAGTGTGTCAGGAGTCGGTTCAGCTTTAATGTTGGCTTATGCCAGCTTTTTCATAAGGAGTCTGATGGTGCTCGATAGATCCCGGCCTTTCACATCGCCCTTCTTCATCATCAGTTCGCTGACGACCTTTGTAAATGATGCTATCGCATCCTCCATGCTCGACCTCTCTCAGGTTCGGTTGATTCATCCTTAGTTGGGGTCACTTCCATGGCTAGGATTGGTTCTTCTTCAAGTATAGGCTATTCCGGGTGTTCAATTAGCTTGCCATTTGTCAAGTAAAAAACATCATTAAAGATCTCAAGCCCTTTGACCTCATCCCCTTTCAGGATTGACTATTTCGGCTCCCCCAGATATGCCTTACTACCTTCAATCTCGCAAGTACTAAGCATGTTGTAGAATAAGGTCGCTTGTGCTTGTACATTTTCCTGTTTGGGGTGAATCCCAAACCTAGCCTAGGCATGACTAGAACGTGGTCAATGGCTCTGATGATCCCCTGATGGTGTTTTCCCAAACCTCTTCCCGGGATGAAACCTTATTTCTTCATCTGAGCTTTCAAACTTCCAGGGAAAAAATGATACCCCTTTGGAGTCCTACGCTCCTTGTTCTTTCCTTCAGTGACCATTGCCACCCTTAGCCCTTGTGTTGCTCTTTCCTCGAACGCGGTTGCCGCCATTACTGATTCCTCATTCGCCTCAATTATTGTTGGCCTCCCATTGTGGATAAGCTTTATCTTTTGGTGTAAAGTGGAAGGGACCGCTCCTATTGCATGATTCATGGTCTCCCCAAGAGCAGCAAGTAAGTTACCGGGATGTCCAGTACAGTGAACTTTACATTGGAGGTCACTCCCCCTACGGTGACCTCTGCTTCGAAACTGCTCACTTCTCCTCTCTTTGAATCATCGTAAGCTCGAATCACCGTGTCTGACTTGGTCAACATATCCTCTCTTAACCCTAAATGAGGTAGGACCTTGAGTGGACATAAATTAAGGGCTGACCCATCATTGACCATCACACACGGTATTGCCCGATCAAAAATTCGAACCTTGATGAATAGGGCCCTGTTGTGCAATCCTAACTCTCATGGCACTTCAGACTGATCAAAGGTTATGGATGGCATTTGACGGAGAGAGATTCCTTCCACAATGGCAGCACACATCTCAATTACAGAAGTTGTAGGTGTAGCGGGCATTTCCATCAACCTCTTGACCAGGTGCATCTTGTGTTATTGGGATATTTCAAGCAGCCTCCATATGTTGTACTTTGCCTGAGTCCCCTTCAGTTGGTTCACTTAGGGGTCTACATCCAGCATGTCCTCATCCACCTTCAGGGGTAGAGGTGGCTCAGGTTGTTCCCTTGCAATTTCCTCAGGCCTGGAGTCATTAAGCTGTACCACCTCTTCCCTTTAGAAAACCCGACCACTCTGGGTAACTCTCAACATTCCATTTTCTATCACCCTTGTTTCCGTAGAATTCACCCAAGGGTACTGATCATATCCATCTTTGGGTTAGCTACATTATCCCTTTAATTCATAGGAATCCAAGTTAATGGGCTTCTTCCCATTCCAGATGGTTTCTCCTTCGACCGAGGTCCCTTCTTCCGTCTTCCTTTTCCTCCTTGATTTAAGGACATATGCATCAAGGTTGATGGGCACCCTTACTGGCGTCTTACCAGATTTTGCTTCTGCTGTGTCTCCTTGGGATTCAACCCTCTTTGTGGAGAACACCTCTACTAGTGGATCCTTTTCCATGCCTTCCCCTTCATGAGTCATAGTATTTACTCCTAGGATGGATCGAGATAGCATTATTAGTACAGAATTAGAAGGTATCCCTGACCCTACTACAAGGATATTGCGATGTCTGATGGTTATTTCCCTGTCAAGATGATGAGCGTGATATGATAGCTCATCAAAATCGGGGATTGTCAGCCTCGATAGGTGGTAGTGTTACTAGTCTCGGTATCCATCTTCAGTTGGTCTTACAAACATTACCACGTAAATAAACATCCACTGCTTTATGTAGCTGGTGAGTAACTCCCCCTCCCTCTATTTGCAAGCAAGCAGATCTCGCATGCTTTGCTTTGGTGGCTCTAGAAATGCAAATTCTGTTTGGAACTCTGCAGTAATATAGTTCCAAGTACTCTTTCTATGTTCAGATTGCATGTCGTACCACTAGCTTACATGGGAAAAGTGTGGTTATCATATTCTATGAAAGACCCTGTGCTTGACTCAGGGTATAAAATTTAGATAAATGGGTTGACGGTGCATCATTCCCATCGAAAATAGACATTCCGGACAAATTGAAATTGACCCTCAGGACTTCCTCCCTCTCTCTAGCTCCTCAATTCACAATCATGACAATACCTCGCGGTCGCGACCTGTTCACTTTAGAAACAGAAATCTACCAATCAAAGATTCACGGTAGCGAATCACATATCGCGGTTATGACATGGACGGTTTTCTAGTATTATCTTCTCAACTACCAACCGCCAGATAAGCATGATCAACCGCCATCAACTACCAACGAAAAGACACTTATCAGGAGTCAACCAATAATGAAAAGGTGCCTATCTATTATGGATTGAATCAAAGCCTCTCAACCAATCACATTGAAGAGATGCAATCTTTCACCAATGGATGTGACTCTTCATTTGGATAGACGCAACCCTTTAAACTCTTTAAATAGGGCTCCAAATCCTCAACAATTTCATGTGCGTCAAGTGGTGGATAGTGTGGAACACTAGAGAGGAAAGCATTAGAGGGCAAATAAAGAGAGATATAGTGTGTGTATAATTAGATTCGCTACGTTCTTAAGTGTTAGTGAGAAAATGTTTAAGTGATTCGAATCCTTGTTTCGATCACTAGATTTCTCTATATTCTCGAGCGATTGTTGTATAAGTGTACTTGAAAATCACTTATCAATAAAAGTTTTCATTCTTCAATATTCATTTGTTCGATATTCACAAAGAATAGCATCCTAGAGGAGGTTCTGTATGGGCCGAGACCGAATTCAAAGTAGACGTAGGAATTGTGGGAATTGACGACTCCCATTAAAGAGTGGATACGGTTTGATCAACTTTAGCTTTCACTTGCATACCTTACAACTTTACTTTGCTTTCTACTTATACTTTCTATTTTGAAGTTTATGATATGTCTATGTGTCATAATGCATATTTCGTGCTAAGTCTTTTATGTTAATCAA